>LOND01000188.1:95824-106398 GCA_014220965.1 Paragonimus kellicotti
AGGGCACTGAAGTCCCCGACTAGGATCCACAATACGATTCAAAGTAATTGACGAAGAATATCATGAAGGCATTGATAGAAATGGTATTGGATTTCCTCCGGATGGCAATCTGTCGGAGCGTACGCAGATGTGACAAAGGATGAACGCTTTTCATCTCACTGCTTGCGCATGAATTTTTGAGTCTCGTTGTACAACACCGATCACTAATTGGGATACGGCTCAAAGGATAGGCTCTGGCCTTGTGGCTCAAAGCAACACTCGTCTAGCCTGAAATCGATGAGTCAGAGTTCTCAGAAAAGAGCGACGTTGATGAGGGCAGCAACGACTAATTCCGACTGCACATAAACAAGGTAACAAATGACGATCATAGTGTAGGAACCTAAAAGGAGGGCCCTGAAACAGAGTACGTCATGCTAAGCATTTATGCTATCATCGATGGTAGCAGATAACTATTGTTAATGACCCTTTTTAAGGTTTTCCTACACTTGACAGTAAGCACGACCTGAAAGTTCAACTAGTCCTCAGCGTAAAACACAAATAACACATTAAAACGGAGCAAACGGAACGGCATGGGTGAATGTTTAACAAGACCTAGAGGGGAATGGAATCGTTTACGGTCTTTGCCATTGGCACTTGCGTGCGTGTGGAACGCAGTCCACTCACAAGTAGCCATGCTCAACCACCATAAGCCGAAATGAGGGTCAACTAAACAAAAAATGAACAGCAAAGGTTCCACCTCACAGGGACTCTCACTCACCCTGTGTCAAGTTGCGACATGCAGATGGATGATTAGATTGGTCTGCAAAATAACTAGCAGAGAGTACACGAAAATGAAACCGCAAGGAGTCGAAATCGAAAGCTGTACATCCCACATGTCTGATCCACCTAGTGAGAGCAATGAGCCTTGCTAATGTCCGCGTATTTGTCCAAAAGAGTGCAAGTACTCCTGAACGAAGTAGTTTTTAGTGTTTTCAGGTCGCATAGACCAGATATGCAGAGTTTACACTGCCGGACAATATAAACAGTTGGGTTCAACTAGTGTGCGCCAGCCTTCTTTATCTCAAGGCGAAAAATTGTGCCACTTCTGTTCTGAACCGGTCACACTTTACGCACGTGCACTTGATTTTCGGCATCATTCGTCTGGACGACCTTCGTTGAGTAACACTAGTAACTGATTTTCACGTGAACCCCATGTGTATTTCACCGCTCAACCTGACTAGACACCGAATTCGAGTACCATAAATAGCTGCACAGTGAATGAATGGCGCAATCGGCATGAATTCGCCCCCGAAAGGTGCAGTCTTCGTTTTGAGATAACTTAAACTCGCGGTTAGGGCTTCGTCAGGCTATCATTATGCCATCAGACAGACGATATTAATATTTTGCAGTAAGTCCACGTTGATTGACGGTGAACCAGAAGGACCAAGTGATTCTTTTTAGTTGACCAAACAACAC
This sequence comes from Paragonimus kellicotti, assembly GCA_014220965.1. Taxonomy (NCBI): domain Eukaryota; kingdom Metazoa; phylum Platyhelminthes; class Trematoda; order Plagiorchiida; family Troglotrematidae; genus Paragonimus; species Paragonimus kellicotti. Next base: position 97,280 of record LOND01000188.1, read on the forward strand.
CACTCATCACCACAGAAGTGTTCATGTGGTCATGTGGTAGATGTCGTTGCAACCACAATTGAGCTGGCACACTACGTAAGGGTCAGTTATGTATCGCCGCTATGGAGTGTCTGCTGCTTAGTGCTTACCAGAACGCACAGTTGGGAAGCTGGATAGATATCACCATACCGATATTAGCATGCGAATCATGATCTTGGTCAAACAGTCACCCTTGAATTGTCACTTTTAGTGCCTGCTTTTTACTGTGGATGGTCACGAAATTTTCGGGATAAAAGTTATCCACTTTCTCCGGTCGATCTCTTTATCATATCTTTCTGCCTCTGTAATGTAAGGTTCTCACTAATCTCGGTTTGTAGGTAATCGGTGTGAGGATAGATAACTACAAACATTGTGTGCCTCATGAACACTTACGATAAACAGTGCGTCACAACATTCCGTGCTGACATCGTGGCAAACAACTATTGACCTCCACCGCATAAAATACACTAAGGTTTGGGTGAATGAAGTTCAGATCACTCCAAAATGAAGTAAAAGGACATTCGCCACTAAAAGTTAGAATATCTCTTAAGTAACGTTTGTAGAGCAAGAAGCGGGAAATTATTTCATGAGATTGCCGTCCAAGTATTCTGAGGAATGTACCAACTAATGTAGGGCCCAGTAGGCCACCGTTGTCTACAACACGGATTTATCCATAATTCGCATCTTTGAATTCAAACAGAATGATTTCCGTACAANTGAGAATGGTTCCTGGGCCCTTGTATGATCGCACTTTTTGTTGGTTGGGTAATCCGTTCTGAAACCAGATTCAGAATGTGCTCCTTCACCCATGTTTGTAGACGGTGATTAGTTCCGCCAGTTTGACGTGTCTCACGTCCATATTGCCGATTGTAACCACTAGGTTTGATGGACTCGGGCGTTTCAATTATTTGCGGCCTGTTCTGAAACAAATCGCAAATACGGTCGCTACCTTTGCACAGGAAACGCAGTTAGCATGTCCGTATGAACGAAGAGACCAGCATTATCTTCTTCAGTTGGGAATGATAAGACCACTTCCATCTTTGAAGTTAGTAGATGCTAGTTGGTGTTTCATTGTTCTTCTTACTGAACTGAACACAGGCGAGTATTATGGTGTGCTTGTAAATTATGAGGCTATTCATTTGGAACAAAATCGGGCTTCGGGTGAATGCGAACCAGCAGCAAGTGCTCTGCCAGCTGAGCTACGAAACTACACCAAGAGCTAGGAGGTTCAGCAGACGGACTCGTAACGTCTGCGTGGTGGGTTATTGGTAAGTTTATGTGAAGTTTATCCTTCTCGTTCCACTTTTGACCTCACAATCTGAATTATGTCCCATGTCAGGGCTATATGATCACTCCGTCTCTAGGATGGTTTCCGGTAATCAGAAGTCCAGGGCACACAGTTTACGAATCGGATTGTATGGAAATAAAATGTCAAACCGGAAGGCACATTTTTGCCATGTTAACAATAGAACAACAAAGTACCAACCGTGGTCTACTCCTAACTATGCAGTAAATAAAGAAACTTACCCGAGGTAGCTGAAGAGATGGAAGGTTACGAAGCTGCTGGTTTAACCGATCCCAGTGGTGTAACCAAATTCAGCAAAACCATTTACCATCGCACATGCGTTATATAGTTTGTGAAATAGCGAAAGTAGTAGAATTGAGTCTGCTTTTGGTCGCTTGGTTTCGTTACGCGCTTTGTTCAAAGCATGTGTACACGCGCATGGCTTTGGTTGTTGCTGTGGCATTGTTGCCCGATAATATGATACGAACCAACCGTGTAGGATCTCGTGGTCCTGGCAACGGCAATATCAGTACGATGACAACAAGTCGACTTAAACAAGTGCCCTCATTAACAATGCTAATAAAAAGTAGACCTCAACAGCGGCGAATAAGCACAAACATATTGCATATTGACTAAATTCAATCTAATCAAACCGGATTTGTGTGCTTAGGAGTTGCTGTTTAGCTTGATTTAATCCCAGACGCAGTACCCTTCCTTAACCTACTCAATGACTATCTGGCCTCTGGCTGTTTGGTCTGTTTGCAGTGATTCATAGTGTTGTAAGTTTGGTATTGATAAGGTAGTAAGAAATGTTCGCACCTACCGTGCTCCTTGTTCTACTATTCTGTTCAAACTTATCTGATGTTTAGAAGTCATCCAATTGCGAAAAATCTGGACTTCGGCTGGATTCGAACCAGCGACAGAAACAACATGCCCAAACGCGGCAAATGCTCTACCAGCTGAGCTACGAAGCCACGCCGGAAGCTCAGAAATTTCACATTTGATGTTACCCGCTTAATAAATGGACTGCACAAACTAAGTTTGATCCTGTCTGATATTCTGTTTACCTGTTTGTCGGCACGGTGGTAGCAGCCGTCTTCATATTAGTATATGCATGCATACACACTTACAAAAAAACGACAGATCATGAAAGTAACCAACTGTGCAAGTCCGCACAACATTTCCATTGGTGGTGACCGGGTCTCACAAACCGAAAATGCTAATGAAACAACACAAGTTGTTCTCACCTGGTCACCCATTCCACTGTTTGCTCGATAGCCGAATGTAGTCACGAAACTCTCACGAATGCGCGTTTATTGTGTGATGCATATACGCTGTTCACTTTGGCTGAGTGTGCAGTGACCAGTTGGTGCTTTCGATTTCCTGTGCAAAAAGGTTATTGGCTTTCTCGAGCATGTTGTGCAAGCCTGGCATTTTCTTGGTGGTTGGCTATGGATGAACAGGATTCTCCTTCGTGTATTGCCAGTGGGGGATGCAAACCGTTCGTTTTTGACTCGCAGTCCACAGAAAAATCCTGCCGTCAGTCAAGATTGCCTAAATTGTTTCATAGAAAGCCTTGGTCAAAAAATCCGGATTTGCCCAATCGCTGGATGAAAATGGTTAGGTTATTCTGCTTTTCGCGACGTGGCGTTTCAGTGAGCTCAAGCAAGTTGACCAGAGGAACTGTTACTGATGAAGGTAAACTTTACGAAATGAACGAACCTACTTTGTTAAACTTCACAATCAAAGATTGTCTTACCTCGTGTACACACAGGACATATCAACGTGCCCCAAATTATCCTGGTACAGCAGGTCTGATAACGCACACGAGAACCTCCATGCTTTCGGGCAAAGAAGACGCTTGTGAAAAGATGACAGACAGACAGTTTGGTTTGGTGTGTACTTCCGGAGATAACAACTCGTTTAGCACCCCAACAAGCTTTGGTAAGTTCTCAATCTGTTCTTGGTGGCTGTTTAAACCAGTTCGCAGAATAGTTGCGTGAACACTGCTTGTCATCATAAATTGTTGATCCGTCAATATTGATAGGTTATCTGGGTTGCTCATCATGTGGACAGCTGAAAATGGAACTTAAACCATACGTTGCTTTCGTACATCATTATTCACGGATTGTTCATTTATGTCTACCCAACAGTACTACCATAAATGATCAGTGTGTCAGCATAAAAATGCACTCGTCAAGAATCACACCGATGTGGACAATACTGTCAATCTTGACCAACCACAGCGTTCATCTGTTGATGCTTTTTGAACAAAGTATTGTTTTCTTTTGATAGATACACCCACTAATCGTACAGTACTATCTAGTAAAGAACCTAAGCTCCGTTCAGCTATGCCACGTAGTATAATTAGGTTATCCTTATCCGGTTAGTTAGTTGATTCCGCTCTGTTTTACCTACAAAACTGAATTATTCCACAGATCCTCGGCTGAGTTTCAATATGTGAATTTTGTTCAAATTAGGTTGGAAAGATTGGTTTTCGTTAGGCCATTCCAAATTGCAGAGTTCATCTGATCGTCGACTAATGAAACTTATTTAAAGTGAACATCACTGTCAACAGTTAGCAGCTGTCGCATTCCCATAGACGTTTAAGCTGACCCCTTCCGAAATGAAGCACTATATTCGGGTTTCACCTTTGGCAGAGCACGCAAAGTACCTCACTACACACCAGTAAGCAAACCATCGCTCAAAATCACACACACACACACAACACACACCAACGAGGTCAAATTGGTCACCTCAGACCTCGCATTTCCGAAGTACCTTCGGTGAAATAAAAACATGGGTTCTAAATCGCCACCAAAAGCATTTACCGTCGCAGTCTGTACAGTTCTGGAGGAGTCGATTTGCGGATAAACACGTTAATTGTAAGAAGCGTGTTACGCCTCTAAGTTTGGCCAAGTTCGATCAGTACTCACATATGTCGACATGTTATCCTAGGTCCTAATCGTCTAGTCAAAACCCGAATAATGCCCATGTTTTGCGTCGATTTAAACTAAACGACCTTTTTTTTTTTTTTTTTTTTTTTTTTTTTTTTTTTTTTTTTTTTTTTTTTTTTTTTTTTTTTTTTTTTTTTTTTTTTTTTTTTTTTTTTTTTTTTTTTTTTTTTTTTTTTTTTTTTTTTTTTTTTTTTTTTTTTTTTTTTTTTTTTCATTTTTCAGGTTAAAGAGGGTTTATAGCGGACAAAGCACCCCAACCTATACATGTTTGAACGCGCCTTCCAGACCGATTTCCATAATGCGACAAGTTGCTATCGTTACGACATCTGGATACAGATAGAGTGATCAAGTAAAACATGTTGACAAGACATGGAACGACAAGACTCAATAACATGGTAGCATACTCAGACATTCCAGGCAACGCTTGTCGTTTTGGAAGCATGGCCATAAAACATCATGTCAGAATCCACAAATTCCGCGCCACACCCAAAAACAGCGTAACGTGCCTCAGATTCAGTTGGAAAATCAACAGTTTTCAACCAGTCTTTCAGTGATTTGTAAATCTGTTTCATTCATCAATACAGCCTTTGTTATCCAGCGCTTGGCGGAAACATTATCGTGATAGCACAATCCGTTAGGGAACATAATGTTTTACTTCATCCATTTGCAAGTGAATGACTTGTCGGTAATGTGACAACTGAACGTGCATTGATGTGGCTTTTATTTATGCTGCCATTGATGACAATGTGGAGACCATCAGCGATTTCAGTGCGAATCGTGTGGGCATGCGATGGCTTACTTGTAAAACAATTCGAAAAGTTGGTGAAAAATTTCGTTAAACGGGAAGTGTTCACGACCTGCAAAAGGTGATCGATCACGCACACCAACAAATGACCGTCCTGCTAGCTATAGTCTACGACGTTGGACTATCTCAAACACGTGATCTACAGGGAACGTCCAAAAACCCTGGGGGAACTCAAAGTGACCATAATCTCGGAATGCAATGCAATCTATTAGACTACTTTGCAACGTGTGTTGTTGCCCGAAATACCTCCTCCATCATGCTGTTAGGCGACTCCAATCCCTTGGAACTTGCCTTCTTCACTAAAACACTGTTACAAAACCGATAATCATTGACTCTCTGCTAGGATATGCTGCAAACAGTCGGACTGTCGTTTCGGCGAAATTGTTTGCTACATCCAGCTCATGTTAATATCTTGTTGGTTTCATTCGGTTTTTCGTCATTACATGTTAGACCACTATAAAGTGAACGTTGTGTGCAGTCAGCTAGTGAGAAAGACACGAAATGTTCGCATCTTCAATATCTTTTTGCTCTCTTGCTGGGGAAGAAATACATACCTCAATACGGTGACAGTGTGGGCGTTTTTCCGGGATTGTTTGGTGGCATGAACTGTACAGATAAACATGAAATACTTAGTATCTCACGGATGTACTGGTTGATTAGCCTCGAAATAGCCTCAGTCAAATATCTGGAGTTTCTGTTTTTGATGGCAAAAGCACGGGAGCGAAAAGGAGAACAGATTCGTTTGCACATTCCGGAGATGTATCTTCGAGGCTTCTCTCGTAAAAACCAGTAAATTGTACCAGGTTGTCAAAATAGGCAAGAAAGGGATCATTGGCACAACTTGTCTGTGTGATCGATTGATATTTGTCGGTGGTTTTGTTGGTTGTGGTTACCTAACCAAAAGACATAAACCAGCGACTCGACTTTACATGGCAATGCTTGTGAAGAAGCAGACAGTTGGAAAAGCCTAGTGTGATTCTCCTCAACACCGTTGATATTACTGATGGTATAGTCAAGATGTATAGTACATGTTTCCATAAAATAATCAATGGTCGTTTGGGAGGACCTACTCGCGATCACTGCGACAGTTCGCGCGCCCGAAAGAGATTTTTTCGGTATACGGTTGAATGGGAGACGAACTACTGAGAGAACAACGATGACCAATAACCGTAGTTCCAAAGTGTAAAAGAGCAGCATCGGTCAATATCAGGATCAGAAAGTTGAAGACTGTCGAAACGCAAACGTCGTAAGATGAACACAGTTTTATAACATTCGTGCGAAGAAGCAGTGTAACTGTTTAGCTACTTGAAGTCATTGAAAAAAGATGGGTGTTGCGCGACATCATTGTTGTAGAACTCTGTATAAGAGTAGTTCGTTGTAATTATCTTGCCATTTGTTTACTGTTACTTAAGTGGGCTGGCCCTGAAGTGGTAGCCGGTGCTCTGTTCCCCAAGGGGTATGATTCAAGGTTGACGGCCCTTATGCACCAACCTTAAATCCTAGTAATGTGGGTGGTAATCTGTTTTGGTTTATCCCCATACATTTCATATAGGTTGAACATCACCCACAATTGATCGCAGCTGTCGCATTCCCATAGACTATCCAGTCGGCCCCTTTCGAAAAGAAGCACTAGACTCGAGTTTCGCTCTCATTAGAGCTCGTCAGTAGTGCATATCCTTGCCACTGCCGGGACTAGAACTCCGGCCACGCTTTCATGAGGCAACCGTGTTGACCACTGCTATTGACCTCACATTAGGCACTACCGAATTGACATATGTGAACGTTCAACCACTTTCGCTTGAGATTGCCCGATCGCGTGGAGAGGAGACAGTTACTACCCTGTTATCTCCAGTCGATGACCCGTCGACTAGGACTTCTCTCCAAGATGAAATCACAGAAATCATTAACTTGTTGGGCGGTATTGGATATGCACTACTGACGAGCTCTAATGAGAGCGAAACTCGAGTCTAGTGCTTCTTTTCGAAAGGGGCCGACTGGAAAGTCTATGGGAATGCGACAGCTGCGATCAATTGTGGGTGATGTTCAATCTATATGAAAACCAAAATCCCCTATACATTTGTTTAACATCCAGTGTTCACCATACCTCTTCGAATAAAATGAGGATCTAAGTTTTGTTTTATTCCCTCTTAACTGTGCAACCCTGAGAGGAACCGTTTGTCGGGCAAGTTTAACATACACTGATTCATATACTAAATCACCCGTGACAATTTAATAGTCTAGTGTTTATCTGTAAGATTTTTTTCACAGGGGAAACTTACAGTGACATTTTACTGATGTTATGAAGTGATTATTTTTCGCGCACTTGCTTTCCAGCAATGCACCAGCCTTAATTTCTCTGGTAAACAGATTGAATGTGTGAATAATGCAAACAGCACCACCTCCTTAGCTGAACAGTGATTAATGAGACAGATGTGGTTAAAATGACTAGCTGGCCACTCTAAGAGGTAAATTGTGTGGATATTTTAGTGTTAATGCAAAGCCAGCCAAAACCCGACTCGGATCAATGCAATCATCGGTGTGTTCTATTGGGATAATTCCATGTATATGCCATATCACTGTACCTAATTTGCTTCCCCCTGCGTATACTCGGCGCAGGTGCATTGATGTATCGTGATTACACCTTGACTACATGTGGCAACTCCGCCCTGATGCGGACAGTGACTGGTAAAACCTGAACACTAATCTGTTAAACCACACTGTAAACTTCTTGAAGTGTGACGTCCTTTGATTCAGTTCACAGTAAATATCAAACGTTGTTACCTCCGTAAGGTGTTGATAGGAGGCAGGTAGAAAAATCGGAATGTTGACTCAAATCGAATTGCATGCCTCCACGTTTGACTTGCTTCATCATCTAGCGCAAAAGACGTTGTTCGTTCATTCGGTCCTGTTCTGACTGATTAAATCCCGTGAGGGAATGGAAAAAAGGTATGACGCAAACCCGTGAGTTGTATGGAATGGGCCTGAATAGCTGGTTTGCTTCTGGCTGCAACTGCTTATCTTCTATTCTCCAAAACGGTCTTGATTGTTCTTATTTCTCATTCGGATCGAACCTGCTTATTAGCTCTGTTGTGTGCAACAGTAATCGGATAGAAAGTTAACTTTCAAATTAGGGTATGTCGAATTGAAAAATTAACCTCCAGGTATATCTGGCGCATCGCTAGAAGCGGTAGGACATTCAGTGTGCTTTAAAATAACAAAAAAATCACAATCTTCTGCAATACTCACTGAATGTGATTGACGAAACAAGGCGGTCAGCTCAGCTACCAGAGCGCGATGCTGGCTTCGAGCTAAAATCAGACGTTTTCGCGTGCCAGGTGAAACGGAAGGATCGGTTTTCTGGTTGAAGAACAACAGACAACAACGTATTATTACCTTTTGGTATGGAATGAATATAAAAAAACAATCACAAACCTGATTTAGATCTTCAGTACCCCCGACAGCACTTATTGCACAGTTGCGTCCGTTGCAATCGGAACGTCCTGTGCATGAATTCTAAGAAATCAACGTGTGAACGTAAACAGACCTGAGTCAACGGAACTGTGACAAATAGCATATGAGACTCAATTATGAAAAATCTCGGCTTCGGCTGGACTCAAACCGGTACCAGAAACGGCGCGCCAAACACGGGAAGCGCTCTACCAACTGTGTTACGGAGCCACATCGTGAGCACAGAAATGTCATATCTGGACTCAGTTACCCACATATCACTGTCTTTTGGAATTCACCAAATTAACCAATGGGCTGACCGCTGCGGTAGAACTACTAGAGCAGTTTACAGTGAAATCCATCCACAGTGGTGCTCAGCATTGAAATCGAATCACTGACAAGTAGTTTGGCACACTTGATAATGCATAGTTTTTGAGCTTCCGACTTGCTTTTACACCTCAGCGGGATTTCTGCTGTTGGTTTCATTTCAGCTGAGGACAAGTGTTTTTTACAATTGGACTTCTTAAAACAATGTGGCAAGATGATTATATTATGTGATGCACGGAAATTACAATTGGATGCCAGCCATTCAACAACCTTCTAAGTG
>LOND01000188.1:123921-149267 GCA_014220965.1 Paragonimus kellicotti
GGGCTCTAATCGCTCTCCTGTCTAGGTCTGGGCGTCCTGGCAGTATCCTAAGCCCACAAAAACCATGACTATGCAAACTAAACGAAATACCATACTGCATCGGCCGTCACGCAGGATAAACCGGGTCGCCCTATCTGCTGCACATGGTTGTGGTGGATTATCAAGCCGGAGGTGAGAGTATTCCAACACTTGGCGGAATACCTCAACGCGGGAGGGAGGTCCGTCCAGAAGACCAGAGCGAGCAGATCGAGGGCAACGTGGGCGACCGAATGAGTCATCACTCGACTGGATCGGACCAACGAGCGAGGCACGGCAGGCAAAATAAGACGGATGGCCTGATCGGGGGCGCCGTTATTCCAACACTCAAGGGAATATCTCGACACGGTCGCGGAATACGGTCAAAACCCACAGTGGATAGATTGCGGACAAAACAAGAGCGACCGGACGAGCTATCGCTCAACAGGATTCCGGAATATACACGTGTGCGTGTGCGTGGCTAACCAGCATTGGCCGGCTGGACACAAAGGCCTCACTCACACACCTACTGGTCTTATTCCTTCGGGTTTACACCGGATACGTGGTGTGTGAGTGGAACCACAAGTGGTGCAGCGCAAGCCACTTGGGGTGATGGTTTGAAGCGCAGGCGTCCTCTGGCTTCGGTCACTGTGACAGGCTAATCCGTTTCGGATGCCGCCAACCAGGTGGTGTACAGCAGTAAACGGACATATCATGCATACTGTGTCCAGAAGTCGTTCAACAAAGCACGATCGCTGTTACTCAATTCAAGTGTTCTCTAGCAGCTCGTGTGCCCATTTTTATGAATCGCAATTCCATTGTACCACACAACGAGGTTTTCAACTGGGCATCCTGTACACTTCCGCCCGGTTCACCCCTGTATGGCTGACGTTTTTGCTCACAGATTGTCACCTGTCATTTTTCACCCGCTTGGCCGATTTTGCTGAGTAGTGACTCGTTCGACCTCTGGTGTTGTCTGCGATCCATTCGTTGTGAGCTTTGATTGCATCCCGAAGTTGCATGGGGACAATCACGTCTCATACTTCGTCACTCTTCACAGTGCTATATATATATATATCCTCATCTAACTCGGGATACGACAACACCGTCACGAAAAACTTGTTTCGGTAGGGTTTTCCCGGCTTCCTGGCTGAGGTCCGAAGAACGGTGGACACATCTGGTTGAAGACTCTTTCCACTACGACGAAGAATAGAAGTTAATGTCATTCGCGTTGCGAATCGCTGTGCTCCAATCTGATGTTTCTTCTCCCTTCAAATCTCTCTCCTCTTTACCTTGGGCAATCAATATTTTTCTTCATAATTTGTGATATATATATATATATATATATATATATATAGAACGCGATAATGACTATCTGAAATTGATAGTATGTCACAAATTATGAAGAAAAATATTGATTGCCCAAGGTAAAGAGGAGAGAGATTTGAAGGGAGAAGAAACATCAGATTGGAGCACAGCGATTCGCAACGCGAATGACATTAACTTCTATTCTTCGTCGTAGTGGAAAGAGTCTTCAACCAGATGTGTCCACCGTTCTTCGGACCTCAGCCAGGAAGCCGGGAAAACCCTACCGAAACAAGTTTTTCGTGACGGTGTTGTCGTATCCCGAGTTCAAAGTGGACGGACTAGTGGGTACTGTACAAAAGACCTGATATCGAAAATCTGATCAAAAACAGGCGGTAGTATAACCGTCTCATACGTTGTACTTACAACAACCGAGGGTGGAAGTAAATGACCACAACCTTTCATAATTCTTCATAGCCAATCCAAAGCAAAGCGTAGTTAGGATGATGTGATAATTAAAATAATATTCTGCATTGCACTATCTGTCAAAGATAAACCAGTCTTCTTTGTTCATATCACCAAATGTAAACTTAATGTGTTATTTAGAATTGGATAATAAAGGGTCAGTGAAAAAATGGCGCTCACTAACATCAATTTTCAATGACTGTTCCGTCTAGTTTACTCTTGATATAATGGATAGCAGCAGATCGGTAACTTGGTTTCAAGTGCATGGCAATGTCAAAAGTAAGGTTCACACCATCATCTGACAATCAAAAATGATATTCTCCCCTTTTTATAGCTTCAGTTTTAAATAACAATCATCCACCGAACAGATCTGGGTCCCAGTAGCATACTTGTCCTTATAACCGTGTTCCGTGTGCAGGGTTTTAATACACTAATCAGGTTTGCAAATTGTCTTCCTTGTTTGCTGTTACTTTAACGGTCACCTTTGTTGTGTAATACCGCTCTTATTACCCTCTGCCAGTTGGTCTTGAGCGTCTACTTCTATTAGAAACCGATGGATAAGCTACTGGCTATCAAGGTAATCCTTTCATTTCCTATTTGTAGATGGATTGCCAAAACCCGATATCCAGTGTAATTTGGCCCTAACAACTATAAGTCTATGAATCCTCACAACGGCAAGAAGTATGAACGAGCCTGGCGCCGTTTGCTGATCACTAACGGCTTACTTGATCGGTTTACTGGCATTATCTCTATGACGTTTGCCCATAGTGAATTCGGAGTAGATGGTGTGTCGACTGATGCACGGAGAAAGTGAAACATGTCACTGGCATTTCTCAATAGAATTCACGTAGTTTATGTCATCTGGCTTTTATATTTTGAAAGTACAGAGAAGAACAGAAACAAGGTACTAGTGCATCGATAATTGATGTATAGGAACCGTCTGTATGGATGGTTCAAACAATAGACATGTACTTGGGCCCAGGCTGTGGGCACAGGGTTGCACAAAATATACGGATAGCCATGAATTACTACAATTCAAGGAATGTATTGAATAATGTTTCTTGTGCCAGTTTTCACGTTGAATCATTGTAAAGTTATCGATGGGTGATAAAAGATTAAGTTAATTATAATTGTGCACCTCTCCCACTTGCTGTCAGTTTCCCATTCACCCAGACTTTTCAGAGAACTCTGAATGAGACCGACTGAAGATTATAAATCTTTTGTCTCCCCTTCTTTTGGAGTAGATGGACTCGAAATAACTTATGAGTAGGTGAAGATTTTCTTGATACAAATTAAACGGCACTCACAGTTAGTCTCAGGTTTCCAATTCCGATAAACAGCTCTGCCGGCCTGCCCTAGAAGCATTAGAACATTAGAACCGAGGTTCGCTCTTATTAAAAGTGGCCGAGAGTCCAACTACATATTTGACCTTGCGAGAAAAATTTGTTGATCGACACACTATTAACCTCGTAGTATGCATTATTCAAAAGCGTGTAAAAAAAATATCAATTAATTGCGCGTGAACTCGAGTTCAACCCTTAATCGGGAAAGAGACTGGCTGAAATGACAATGTTAACCTGAAACCCATGGTTAAATCTGATTAGTTGATAAATGGATTGAGAATAACACAACGTTATGAGCAAGTTGTAATACTCTACGTTTCAACCACCTCGGGTGGCCTTCCTCAGGAGTGTTGTAATCGAAATTCTCAAAATAGCTGGATGAGCACCACAATCGTTCCACGTGACAGTACCATCAGTCAGTCAGCGGCAGTCACGGCGCAGTCACCGGCGACACGCCAAGCACGCTGAGCAACCTGCACAGAATGCTTGTATTATACACTCATTAAAAATTGTCTAGGAAATATGCGTTTTTTTTGGGTTAATGCATATTTAACTTCTGCTGGGTCACATATCATGTGACTAGACGAAGCACTTATAAAATCACAAGTCATTAATCTGACTTAAACTCTTCACCTCCATTTAAATTAGGTGGATGAAAATCAGAATATCTGCTCTTCAAATTCTGCAGTCTCAACCAAGAGGTGCGTGGGGCTAAATTTCCCTTTTTATAACTCCGAAAAGTAAGTTCACGGATTTACGTGTTTTTTTATGTAAACAAATCCTTCTGTTTGGAGCCCCGTTTCTGTAAGGGACCTCTGGCATTCCATATTTACCTAATTTTATTCGAAAAGTCACACTGTCAGTGACTATAGCAATGAAATGTTTCGATCACCGGCTTAATAAACCACTTTGAACTTTACGCTCGTCAGAATTTTCGATAGCATAGCTACCTATGGAATGTGCGACACTCCGTACGTATAAGGCGCCGGATTCGCTAGTTGCAACCACAGCCTTCGTATTTCGATAGTCATCTACGTTTTTGAAAATTCTGGGCTCTCGGGTCGATCGAAACATCAGCTGTGGCACAGAGGAAAGCACCAATAAAGCCCGTCCGAAATCCGGGTCATTGTGTGACGAGCGTGCGCGGATGGGATGTGCGAACGTGCGTCCATCGTAAGCTCCGATCTCAGATGTGGTTTAGACAGCGTAGGCGATTATCGAAACTGTTTGTACCGCCAATAAAAAACGGCTGCGATATACAATTGGGTGGATAAGAGAAGCCGTACATAAGAGATTAAATAACCGATAACAGAAGAAAGCGCTGATCAACAAAGCATCTGTTAATCGGCTTACCTTACTTGAATTAAAGTGACCGAGACCTTTTTGGTACCCCGTGGTCTTAACAGAGGAATAATTTTGATTAAAGGTGACTGTGATCTGACTGAGAGTAATGATGTGTAAGGCTTACTTGCCTACTTACGTGTATATATTGACTGGAAGGTAAGACATTGTTTGAAACGACCTGCAGTTCCTTGTACGTGAAATTGAGCCCATTTACCTGGGAGGTGAGTTAAACTTGAATATTTGGTGATTAGCGTCCAACAACACAGTGAGGGATAAACCTCATTTACTGAGGCACGCCTGGCCCCGTCCAACCTGGAACTTGAACTACGACCCGCATTTTTGTGAAGAGTGCGTGGTAGTTTTCTACCGACTAACATCACACCAAGTATTACATAATTGTCGTATCTAAAATTCAATTTGGGATTCATTGTGAATAGTGCTTGGGTTACCCGATGTTCGACATATCTGAGATACACATGCATTCTTGTTAACTCTGGTAGCCAACGTTTCGCTGAGAACTTCTCAGTAACGCTGGAATCACTATTCTCATTTACTAAACCGAACATTTCTTTTGAGAGTTGGTTGTATGACAAGCTTCTACATCTAACTGCAACTTTCGTATTCAGCAATACCTCTGAAGCGGTGTAGCAATGTAGACGCTGCCTTCACGCGGTTATTGATGAAGCGGCCATTTTAAAAGCGCTTGTAACCATCCCACAATCTATTTAGTCTGCCGGCAAATTAAACTTTAAATATAAGGATCAATAGGTTATTTCTCGATGCAACAGTTACAACTAAAAGACCGTCAACTCCATGATCGCAGAGTGAAATACACGACAAGGATTACCGAAATTGAGTAGCAAATATGCACGAGCTTTCCATTCGATCTGTTATCGGAACTACAGACAGTCGTTCATTATGGGAGACCTTAAAAACTGAACAAGACCGCTAACCGTCTATCCAATCAAAATAATGACGATGAGAAGCTCGATCTTGAAGTTTGCGGCTGTATTGGGGTTCAGAACCCTGATCTAGCATAAATCGATGTCAGATATTCTGAACCCATTTGTTATGTTAACTGAATTACAATGTATAAACCCATCAAAATTATCAGGTTCACAGTAATTTTCGTATCTTTTCATATAGAAACATGGCGATTGCTGAATTGTGCCATTAGTGCATTTTCCGAGGTGCATAAAGCGGCTCAAAATAGCTAGTTGTTCAACTGTGAATGATACCGCTGTTCCGTAAACAGCACCTAACAATTACATGCCGACTGCCTACTCTTTAGCCATGCATCATAGTAATGAGCAAATACTGACTAGTACATGTATTTTTTCAACTTTGAACAATCAGTGCATTCCAGGTCGGTTAAGATGTCACCTGGCTGACATCTGTTAGCTTACGCTTTTTATTTAGCCTCCTCACTAACAGACATGTATGGTAAGTCTGTTCGATACTAGCCCGTGACTATCGAAGCGCTTCTGTGGCGGTAGATTTAGACACAGTGTTTTATATTCTCCATGAAAGAAAACTGAAGCTACTGTATCTTAAGGTGACCAAGAGCTGCTTCTCGCAGTGCCCCCATTATACCAAACATAATGACCTCAATTTACCCAGTACATTGAACAACTGTGGGCTCACCAGTACTGTTCCTTTCTTTTCTTTCTACTTTTTTTATGAAATGTCCCCCAGGAATCTCTCATGTCTTTTCAGATAAGTACACGGATGATTCAATTTTAGTGAAAACAATCGACTCTTATTTACGCAAGATGGACTGATAAAGTTAATGGAACGGTCTGAAAGCCGTCAACTATATTAAATCTAACAAAATATTTGGGTGTGTTTTTTAATCTCTTATAAGGACGAATGACTAATAGATAGTTTTAATAAATTAACTCGCACATCCGTCTTGCCAACTATCCTACCAATTTCTAAATTTGGTAAGTGGTTGGCAGCTTTACACACTAATGAGTTCACTTAGTCGCATAATGTTGTTTATACCCCTCAAAAAGTTCAGCACTTATCATTTCTTCTACTTGTTAGGAGGCTGAATGACTCTTTTCCGTCTTACTGAACTGCTTGTCATAGATTATGGGTTATTACATTGGCTTTACTGTCCGTCGATAGTACTCAACCTACATTTATGAAAGCTTCCAACATTTTGCTTCCATCACTCAGCTTCCAACGGACTGGCTCCTCTTAACCCTGTTCCTTAGTTATATTGTTTTTAAACGCTTGACTCCTATGATAATCCGCTCCGGACTTTTAGCGGAACGTTTCGTAATTTTACGTTACCCAGTCAAGCACCTCACCATATCGGGTGGACTGTTACCCTGCACGTTGACTCTATTGTTTATAATTTCCTCAACGTCAGTGAAAGTTTTTTCAGCATGCTTCTTCCTGATTCGTTCGATACAGTCCACGACGTGTTCACCTAATGCACAATGGTATCAGACGTCGCTTCAGGCCTGTTTACATGTACATTTGCTCAGAGTCTCGGTGTCATGGTAGTGTGCACATACGCGCAACAGACACCAAGCAATTACGAATGAAAGAAAACGATGGGAGAGCTGTGCTGTGTTAAGTGAGCGTTTCTCAGCGGCCGGCCCGTTTGCCCCCTACACGATTCATTGCACGCCGGTGCATCCGTGACCTTGCCCTGCATGCCGTTTCGTGTACAACCTACCATACAAATGAGGTTTCGTCGATAACCTTCGCTGTGCTTAAGCTGGAGTCTTCATCGTAGTCCGTGGACAGAACACCAGATCAACTGTTTGCTCTGTCTTCAAAATGCATCCCGGCTTTCAAAGGACTAACGAAAGTGTGATGAGATAGTTTACCTTCATCGTGTTCCTCAGGAACCTGCGTGTGTGCGAGGTTAGCCAAAACACCACACGAGTACGCGGGTCGGGATCATACGTTATCACACTTTCACAGTTCCCAATGAGGTGTGTGTGTGTTTAAGCAATAACCTCCTTTCAGACGCCCGACTTGGTTACAGTATTGCCGAGAACTTTGACAACTTCACACCAGCACTGTAGACACGCACATCTTGGCATATGTGCCTTTATGATAGCCATCAAAATTGACCTCCAAAGCATACAATGCGCTGATGATGGGATCTAACAGAAACCAACTTCTGACACAATCCTTACTTTTCAAAGGATGTGGCTGGAAAATTTACGGCGGTGCGTTAATTACGATCAAATATGATCGTTGTTCAATTACTGTCAGTCAAAATTCACGACTGATCAACAGTGACTATATTACTGTCATGAATCACTTTCAGTTAGCATTGTCACAGAGAAATAACTTGTCACCCTAGACTGCAGAATGACAAATTTTATGGATTCGTTGTCCAACTTGTCCTTGCTTGCCATTCAGTACTGTTATGGTTCTACGTGCACTGGGTCCTGATCACCTCTCCTCAGCTTCCATGTTACATTGAGCCAAACTGCCGTTTTGGAAGGTTTTGTTCCGTGAGGTCACAAGGCTGAACGCATTCACAGATTTCAGAGCACTGCGGTAAGTGTCAGGTGACATGGTCACCTAACACTTGCTTATGATCAGAGTAGAGGAAAAGTCTGGTATACCTTTCTGTCGCATTGAGTGAATATGCCGAAAATGAGGTTATTTAAGATATCTCACAAGATGCACTCGTGAAGAATAAATAGTTGCTTTTTTCGACCACCTAGCGAGATTAGATCGTCGCTGGAATATAATTAGAAGCTGTTAAGTCGGTTGTCCGTTCTATTCATTTGTTAGTGAGAAATAACTAGTATTTATATGGCTTTAGCAAGGTAGATTCGTCAGAAATGCATTAGTGCGAATTAGCGTTGCATCGGCTACTTCTGTTATCATGATCACTGTCTGCTCTTATACTGTATATCAGTGATGACCCGTTAGGCGCTGTTGAGCGCGTGTCTTCACTGCGTGTACCGTGAATGCGTCCCATGATTTCCAGAGGACTGGAATGTAAACTCAGATTTCCGCTATACTAAACCATTGACTGTCGGCTTGGTAATATTTAAAGTGGATCCATCCACATTGTTTTCAATTATTAAACTGTAAAGTGAGAGAGGATATTCATAGCTTTTCTTGAATGATACTACCGAAGGTCGTTAAATCAACTGATAGTGACACCACCCTGTAGTAGAATTCCGTATCGCATACATCTTCTTCACTTTCCGCAAAACGTTACAATTTGACAGACATGTGTATCAATAATTAGGGTTGGTTCAATTTTTCGCTAACCCACAGGTCGAGTAACAACGGTGGAAAAGGATTTCCTGAGTCGGATAGGATGGAATTCTTCAATCATGCGTTCCAAACACATACACCGACTGCAACCAGGTGTGATGAGCAGATGGGTAACTATCTCTTACCTTCTCCTTGCAATCGTGAACTGGACGAGTTTCGGACTGAATTGATGTGCATACTGAGGACAGAATTTAGTCTGTTACGGGATGAAATTGTTTCGCGTATGTTATAAATTTTTTTTTCTGTTAGCTAATTTGGTCGCCCCATGAGCGATGTAATTTGAAGATTGTCCGAGTGTTACCCGTTCAACGTCAGTCCTCTAGATATAGTGCTAAAATTATCTTATTTTATAGTTCATTTTTAGGAGAGAGTTCACATTGTGCACCTATGTTTGAATCTTTCGCAAAATTATGATTCAGTTGGCCAGCCGAATTCATGAGCATGTAGAAAACAAAGTTAGGTTGTATTAAAGTATCCTACTTCAACATCCTCAGCCCCTGCTTCACCCGTATAAGACTGGTGAATACAGCTCAACCTCATCCGCCTTTCGTGCAGTGCACTCACCTACCTGTATGTTAAAATAAATAAATGTATTAAGTGGGTGGTTTGGAGCTATTTCGAACTGCTTTACACAGCGCTTGTTAAAATCACTGTGCTGCGAACGACAGCCGTTGAAACCTCATAATGGACCAAGTACCTGTTAGCCTAAGCAGTAAGATAGTCATGATCCAATCACCACACAAGGTTGGAGGTATACAAAAGGGGAAGTGGATATTTTTGTACCTGCAACTCATCAGGTTTTGTCACTCTTAGTGATACTTCACATATGCATCAGCTCAGTTGGGAGTAGTTTCGTAGGTAATTTGGGCGCACTTTATGTACACCATCACTTATTTAGTCTAACCATTTACTAGGAGTCCTGAGGTGATTCTTATAACAATCTACTTGGTTCACTAACTCAACAGTCATTTTCATCAATTATTTTGATATATGAACAGAGAAGTCAGAAACAGTTTTTGCACAATGTATCTCTCGAGCACATTTCGCTGCATCTCATCAGGTACATACTGCAGTCTGTGGGTTTATATAGCAAAGTTCAATGGGCATTGTGAAGCTAAACAACAAAATCAACAACCACACAAACACACGCACACACACATCCGTACACATCAGTTACCAGGGCAATCTGGTACTGACGAACAAGTCTTTCTGTACGCAGAGGGGTGGCTTCCATTTGCTAATTGCTACCGCCTTCCCGAACCAGAAAAGCCTTCGATTTTTTTTGTTGCGTAACGTATCCGAAACGCCTTCTCCAGGTTCTATTGGGGTCAACAAGTCAACAGGTGTCGGACGGTCGATGATGCTGGTTCCTTGTGACTTGTCACATTCTGACTTGAACCCGGTATTGTGGTATCCATGAGCGTTTTGCGAACCCAAACTGGAACGTGTTCGTTTACCGGATTAAATAACTGTCGCTCCGTTCTGCCTATGTAAGTGACGCGGCACTCACACGAGAATTCAGAGATGATGTAACACTTGGCGTTGAGCTTTGTTTACTATAATATCATTGAAGTTTAAATTGCCAGCAGTACGAACTCTATCACTTGAGCCGCAAGTGCCGGTTAGGAGCTGTGATGTCTTGCAAATGATGTCGATTATTTACCCATGTTACTGCAGCATATGGAGCCCAACAATTCTTTTGGTCATACGGTTCATAGTAGGATTTTCTCAAGTCGATTTCAATTCTTCCAGCACAGTCGTTGAGCCTCAAATTTATGCTACTCGTGAGTAGTTCAAAAAAATTGTTGCTTTTGACGCGATTCAAGTATGGGGTTCATGTCCATTTCTCCCTTAGTTCCATTTCCTTTAATATGTCATAAAAGCATGTTATAGCACTGAGGTTGGTGAAGTCTGCTGTACGGAGTTCAGATTGTAACTTTTATAGTAAGTACTAAACTTTGGGGAAAAAGCGATGGTTCAAAATTATCTCGGTAAAATCATGAGGGAGATTATTGACCACTTGACAAAAGCAAGATCTTATCCGCTTATTATGGATGACTTTACTGCACCGAAGACAAACTGGTCGTTAACGACGTGCTCGGACTGCAACAGTTGAGCTGCGACTTTCATATCGGTTTTCACGCGACGGAAAACATGGACCAAGCACATCAGCGCCCTGAGGCGGCGTAGTTCCGGTGTGATTCCCTTCCTGGTTGACCA
The DNA here is from genome assembly GCA_014220965.1 of Paragonimus kellicotti. Taxonomy (NCBI): domain Eukaryota; kingdom Metazoa; phylum Platyhelminthes; class Trematoda; order Plagiorchiida; family Troglotrematidae; genus Paragonimus; species Paragonimus kellicotti. Next base: position 134,877 of record LOND01000188.1, read on the forward strand.
CAAATGAGTCACCTAATCGATCGAATGGTGATCGTGCCATCACTTTGGTGCAGTGAACACTCATTACAAACTTTGATCCTGCCTGTTGGTGGTCGTAACAACCAGTCAGGATGACTGCATTTCGATACTTTACTCAGGCCGATCTTAAGCCTCTTGTTTACTCCTTGTGAACTAAAATAAGTGTATAAACCGGATGAATCATTTGTGTCGCAGAAACTGTTTCTTCTTCTTGCTCATCTTCTTGATGGAAACTTACACCTGCACGTTTGTGCGCGCAAGGAATTCTGAAGGCCTGAACGCTTTCCACACTGTTCAAAATGGGTGTAAGCGGGAACTCGAACACCACATCAGACTTGTGTAAGGAAAGGTCTTACAGACGGGCGTAGGAACAAAAATTCTTCATTTAAGTAGTTACGTTGACAGGTAAAAAAATAAACCTTCAGCTGCTGTGTGCGACTACTCGTCGAGAAGACTACTCTGACCCCCAAATGGCTGTCGTGTCATGTAACAATTGTTATTTGGTATTCTACGATGGGACACTGCTGAGCGAACCTTCTACCCGACTTCTGCATATAGTTGGACAGCTAGTCCCTGTTGTTGACTTTCATGCACAGAATACGAGTCTAGATAAGGTGTACTTGAGGATGACCAAATGAAAAGTTTCCGGTCCAGTAGAACCCTTTCATAAACTGTGCAAACGGTTATTCAACAACTGATGTAATCCCGAATGCATGAGAACGAAGCCATGGTCACGCCTATCTTCAAGAGGGGCGACCACCACTCCTCTGTTAGATGTCGGCCGGCTAGCTTCAGCCTCATCCATAAACGATAGTTGTACTGTTTTTAGTGTGCCACCCTAATCACTTCTAATGAATAATTTTAATTCTGTTCACCGAACCATCCTTCCTAGCCCGTTATACATAACCAATACGCTTATTTACACGAGTAGTCTGGCGAAGGCCAGTGACTGTGGTCTAATCCCAGATGCCAAGTCTGTCTTATGTAGCCTCTTCAGGCACGAACTGGTGGCTTAAGCCATGAAAGAGGAGATTCGTCGGCAAGTTACATCCTTTTTTGATAATAAAACTCAAAGTTAAAAAGGGACGTGACTTTTATCTCCCTCTCTTATTTCTTCAGGTGTTTCTCAGTTTTCTGTGCTTGGTCTTCTGCCATTTCCAGATTACACCACTGACCTTCCGCACAATATCTCCAGCGTTTCGGTAACACCGTTGCTCCCAGTTTGCATGACGGAGTCAAACGTTGGTTAGACAGTTGGGGCCTGTCCCTAAATGGCGATAAGTGTGTACACGTGTCAATCTGTAGGGTCTCTGAAAGGTTACGGAGGCGGTAGCAATTAGCAAATGGAAGCCACCCCTCTGCGTACAGAAAGACTTGTTCGTCAGTACCAGATTGCCCTGGTAACTGATGTGTACGGATGTGTGTGTGTGCGTGTGTTTGTGTGGTTGTTGATTTTGTTGTTTAGCTTCACAATGCCCATTGAACTTTGCTATATAAACCCACAGACTGCAGTATGTACCTGATGAGATGCAGCGAAATGTGCTCGAGAGATACATTGTGCAAAAAACTGTTTCTGACTTCTCTGGAAGTCATTACGTTGTTGTAGCGCCCAGGGTAGAGTAGACTATACGAAAATCCTCCGTGAGGATTGCTCTGGGTACCTGACTTCCATTTGACTTGTCTTTCACGCGTTATTTCGAAATGTCCTCAGAAAGGGGTTTGCGACTCTTGTGATAATTATATGGGTCTTCTCCCACATAGACAATAAAGGGTTCTAAACGCCTTATGGGGTCTGTATAAGACAATTGCTTGAGTATGCTATTCAGATCGTGTATACCAGTTTGAACAAAAGCGTACTGGTCATTTAACGTGTTCGGCGCACGGCTACCAAACTGGCTCGAGTTAAGAACTATGTAGGTCAGGTATACAGATCAAGTAAAGGTCCAGACTTAGCAATGCTGATTTTTAACCTTTAGGAGTTCAACGACCTCACGGTGACTTATTCTTTACACATTCGTTTAGCAAGTCTCGATGAGCACTCCTTTTCCTACATGATTATGACACAGAACTTTACAAGCTTCATTCTCGGACCCAATTCAGACGACAGTTCTTTCCTTACAGAGCTATCCACTACTGAGCCCTCTTCCATTTGAGGTGGTTAGTTATATTTCCAAAGGTAGTTTCAAGACGTTATTAGCTTCCGAGTTACATCGAAGGTAGTAACAGCGCTAATTTTGAATAAAACCCTTAGTTCTTGATGAAATCCCACTGAGTGGTGCCGTACACTGTTTCCCATCATTGTCTTTCAGTTCAGCAGACGCCCGCCGGACATCAAAATGACACACTAACTGTATCCGGGTGATTTAAGCCTCCAGCCACGAACCCGTGTATTGATCGCTGAAAATTTCCGAACCATTCTTAACTCATCGTTCTGGACATACAAGCCACTTAGACCGCGAGTTTGTGAAGCAGTGAAATTGTTCGCCTCCAGGTTACATAATCCACTGTTCATTGAGGCCTGGACTTCTGTTTACCCTACACCATGTCTGCTGTAAACAGCATAACCAAACATTCAAATAATTACAACGAATACCTAAAGAATAAAATAAACTCATGACTATAAACCCTTAACTTATCACTACCATTACGTTAAGGGTTTGTAGTCATGAATTTATTTTATTCTTTAGGTATTCGTTGTAATTATTTGAATGTTTGGTTATGCTGTTTACATAAGTTTACTCCTCTCTCTCTCCTGTCTTAAGCCTACTCTTAGACTACCTATTAGCTTCCGTTTATTTCCCTGTGACTCACTGTAAGATCGATATCGTCTGCATCGGTAGTCCTCTACTCGAACTGTTTAAGATTTTTTTTTTCCAACTCGAACGCGACTGAACCAGTCACATGTGCTGTTCTTATCACAGCGGATGACTCACTTCCATTTTGCGCTTATTTGAATTAATGCATGTTTATTGATCGTAGTTCATGTACCGTAACGGATGAGATCGGTTGGAATGTCTCTGTAGTGTACATTTTACCTAATCCTACTTGCGCGTTCTATATTTGGATTCATGCGTCTTTGTGGACCGACCTTTACCAGGAAGCTGTCAACATCCTGCACACAGGAGTGGACAGAAAAAAAGTGACTTCTGGAGGGCAGTTTTAGATGGTTAAGATGCATATTCGGTATTATAATATTATATTTTACTGAGTCATACCCTTTAAGTAACTTAGCATGAAGGTGGGTTTTAGACGGAGTTACCTTCACAGGTTGCCGCAAGGAAAACGCAAACGGCTTACTCTGCTTCTGACAGTACTTATGTCTGAGTGAAAAAGTTTTGGACTTGTGAGCTACTGGTAGGCTTTTGCTCACACCTGTTGGGCTCAATGGCTGATTTCTCGTTTGATCCTATATGTTATAGTACAGAACATCCTAGTTTTCTCGAATCACTTGTCAGCTTCTGTTTAGTAAGTGAACGATAACCTGTGACCTTTTTTCGCCGCGAATATAATTGCCAACGCCCCCTTTCGACATGACCGTGATTATTCTGCTCTCCAATTGGAGTCCAAGTCACATGAGCTACTGCCTTTTCAGAACCATCCAGGAATCGGTGAAATATGATTGTGTCAGTCTCACAGTTTGAGGCAGCCGGGGTACCACACGGTTCGTTGAAGGTTCGGGATGAGTCAGGAGCAGATCAGAAGCAAGTAAAGTCTTAACATGATCAAAAACATTTTGTCATTCAACGGACCAATTCTATACTACATGTTTCCTCAAAAGTTGGGTTAGCTGCCGTCGGATATGGTGCATTACGGGTAAGGGGGTATTGAAGTGACACGTCCGTCCTAGGACTGATCGCAACACTGATTTGTCAGTTGGGTTGTACATTCAGTGGATTGCATCGACATTGGCTGGATCACGAAGGTGGCCACATTGGTCGATGTTAAACCCCAGGTACTTGATCGACTACATAAACGTGTCGCGTTTTTCTACGCAAAGATTAAACCAGAAATTATCGAATTCGACTGAAGATACGATCAAACCCTTCACATAAATCCACAAGGTTGTCGCTCATCACAATGATGTCAAGGTATGGTGCTACTCCACGGAGAATTGTGTCCATGATCTGCTGCAAGATTGTAGACGTTGCTTTTATGTTAACTGGAGACGATGATACTGAAAAAATTATCAGTGGATATAAGTGGCCACCAGTTCCCTGGAATTTTTGTCGACTTCAGCTTGCGGATAACCTTCAGTGAGATCGAGTTTAGCGAAACATCTGCCATCATTGAACTTTGCAAACAAGGCCTCGGGAACTGGAAGAGCGTATTAGTGGTTCTCTAGCGAGGCATTTAATCCCGTTAAAAATTTACACACTACTGAATGGAGCCGTTTGCCTTCATAACAGTGCCAATGGGGCTTCCCAAACGTATTAACTGACTGACTGAGTAACCCTGGATTTTTAAGTTTGTTCAATTCTTTGGCTACGATTGGTAGAGGGATATACGGCACGGGTCTCTCGGGTCGGAAAACATGTTGAGTTGGTACACCACCCAAAATCCTCTTGGTACACGCTATCAATTTTGTTACTCAACTTCTGTATCTGGTTATTGATATCTTGTTGAAGCACAAACCCTCTCACTGCTGTACAACCGGCTGAGCTGTATTCTCAAAAGATTCTGCCGCTCAGTCCAGTGAAGGCTCGAGAGACTCGGTTTCGGGTGAGCGGTAAGATAGACCGTACCAGTCGTGTTGACAATGCCGTGCTCGCTATCACAGTATAGTGCCCCGGTTAATACTGTTTTCCACCCAGGTGCGTCTTGAGTTGATTGTTCCGTTTTCCCGTACACTGGACAACCAATGCTGTCCCACGCTCGTCACGGAATCAGGGTGAACTAAAACCACTCATCAACTGTGGGCTTACTAGACTTCTGTTAATTTTTCTTGATAAGTATTTGCGGCGTGCAGCTAAATTGGAGTTAAAGGTAACTAAAACCGACTTTGGCTTGGCCCTTTTTCTTTACGGCTTACTTCGGTGGTTCTTCGAAAGCGACAGCGGACGTTTGAACGACTGGGTGGAACGACAACTTGTCTCTTTGTACCCGAATCGGTTACACTTTTGACACCTGTGTTGTTTGAATGGATGTAATGGAATATAACGCTAAAAGAAATTATGAACGTAAAATTGTCTCACACCGCGCGAGAGGTGGCAGCTTTCTTGGTTAAAACAGTTGATACTACCATTGTCCTCTTAACCACAGATACTTCCAGAAGGCTGAGTACAATATGTTTACACAGGATGATCGGCTCTGAATTAATTTAGGACAGTGTTTCTTGGGTCTCGATCAAACTTTTTCCTTTGAGAACGTATGCAATGAGTTGGCATTTTTGAACAATCTCTATCTGCCTTTCCGCACGTTTTGTGCTCACTCATCCTTCCGATGTCCAGCATTTGGTCGGCTACGCTCATGGATGTGTCAGTTCTCTTTAAAACGTTAACCCGCATCAACGAATGGCGTATTTAAAGACGTAAGCAAAATGCAGTGATCAACTCTGAAGAGTGTCCTTGAAAAGGCGCTGATACAGACGTTTTTGGTAGTGTATCGTTTTGAGAGGGGCGTGCGGTAATCACATAAACTACAGACGTTAAGAGTCTGCGACCCAAATGTACTATGTGATCTAATGACGCTTATTGCGATTAACTTTGAACGTCAGAAAACTAACGTTTTAGAATCATGAGAACAGGACGATCAGTTTAACCAAAATGTAGTTAAAACCAGTGATGGTTGAAATGCTAACTGTTAACAGTAATTACATGTACATATTGGTGTTCAGAACACCAACAAGACAATCCAATGGGCCAGCAATCAAAATACAAAATCTAAGAACAAAATTGTGATTATCCTTTTCAAGATAACTTAGTCCATGTTAAGTCCTCGTTATAGTTACAGTGATCGGATGCATGATGATTGAAAGTATGTTCACTTTAAGCCGAACATTTCTTTTAAAAAGTGCAAAAATCGGTGAAACAGTTGAATGGCTTCTAGTTCCACTGGTTGGACGCATTTGCTTTAGATCAAATTATAAGGTAGACCGTTGATCATGACAGGTTCGGTATGTACTGACCTCAAATCAAGCCAACTCAATAATCAGCTTCATACACCTCAGAAGGAGGAATGTCGGATTTACACATATTACTCACATCCTCAGTCTGTGAGAAACAAACAACTAGGTGAACTCGAGTCACTGAGCCGTAATCACTACTATGAACTTCATGAGGAAGTTGTAGAACGATTACGACCGGCATCAATTAAAGAGAATAATTTATTTCGGCTCTTGGTTACTTGGAGAACAAGAAGGCTGAGTTTGTGTAGAAGCCGAGTTAGACAAGGAACAACGGAAGAATGGCAGGAACACGTGCATGTAAATAATTCTTTATGCCGGCAGATCACACTTAGTCGTGACCGACAGACGTCTGTCGATGTAACCTGCCCGTTTGCGTGGCTCAACTGCGATCACGTGATCGGTACAGAATATGGTTAAAGTCCAGTAAAGCCGAGTTTGCGAGCGCTGAGCACATTTAATCATCACGGTGTGATACAAATCCCATAATACGTAAATCCACGGACTAGAATGCCATTCACTCCAGAAATTTTCGTACTCATTTTTAGAGATGATGACCCTATGTGTACACGTAAATGTGAATATTTTGCACCCAAAATCGATATCCTTGGAATAGGGACAATAACAGACAGTGTTAAAAAAGCTTATCATTTCAATGCAATCCGGAAGTGAGTGTTGACGTGTTGTTTCCTCTTTACAGATATCTGCAACACAATAAATGTCAGTTGAAAGAAAGAACATTTTCCACGAGAGACCAAACCACCATATTACATTCGCAGTAAATATATTGTTCCAATACTGTGGTATTTATCCAGTAAAAGTGATTGAAACACGATGGAGTCTGTAAAACAAGCACGATTGCACAAACATCTGGCCCAAAATTGTCTGTCCAGATCGTTTGGCTCAAGCTTGTTTTCAGTGTGGTTAGACACGTATGTAATCAAGTACGTGGGCCGGTTTCACAATCCTCGTGAGCGCTAAAAACAAAGAGACAAGTTACGCTGGCACTTTTTCCACAGGCAGCATCGGCTGGTTTCCTACTACCATAAAGTATGCTTTTATAGAAATGGTAGATGGACCTTCTTAGCTGGGACTCAGATAATAGACTACTGTGCGTTGTCAACATTCATACCGTTAAGAGGTATATCTTTGCCAGTCCCCCCGTTACACATCGAAGATTTGTGGTCGGGAGATTCGGAAATCACGAACAGCTAATAGAAATGTGAATGTTTGTCCTGGTACAGTTAACAAGCTTAACGGAAACTGATTAATAGCACAGACCACACATATGTACCTGCAAACTTGGCGGACGTTTTAAGCAACTCTGTTGACACAGTATCAATGTTGCAACAAAGTATGCTAATGCAATGAAACGTTTGGAGATCCTTCGTAAATCGTTTCATTCAGTACCCAGTCTAACTTTACCGGTCCGATGTACAGCAGCAGTTAACGAGATCTAGTTGCCTTCAAACGTTTTCAGCCCTGAATAAAGCTGCATTTCTTGGAGAAAACTGTTTGCGAAATCCAAATTTGAAAAATCCCTCTTGCTGATGTTTGTTGATGGATTGTGTAAATAGTTATCTGTCTGTTTTTAGCATTATTCTCATAAAAGCTATCGGTGACCGTCACGATGATGTTTAACTTTGCCGACCGAAAATGCACAATTTTTAACGGATCGAATTTGTAGCAATATCTAAAATCGGTATCACTTCCAAACCGCTATTCGAATTCTTCGAATACTATTTTACGCTTTGTACAAACGTCCGAATTTGTGCATTTATCACGTAATGTCTTACTAATAAGTAGTTTGGCAGAGTTCGGTTCAGAAAAGACGCAATTGTGAGACTCTGAGCCTTGGCTGAATTCACATCAGAAACAGTATGACAAAAAGCGGTTGACCAAGCCTAAATGTGAAATCCTCGTATACCCGGCATGGCTTCGTAGTTCAGCTGGTAGAATGCTTGTCGCGTTTGGGTATGCTGTTTCTATCACCAATTCCAATTTACCCCAAGTCAAGGTTTTCCTTAACTGGGCCCTTTACAACTCAACGTCACCTATAACTTTTCATCTACCAAGAACTCCAGCAGGTGCGTCATCAGTAATGCCATTCGGTGCTAATTTCACATGGGTATTACAAACAGACAACAAGAAGCCGTCACTTACTATCACTGTTAAATTCTTCATGACACCGTCTAGGTATTTGTTGGCATTTACACATTAACATTGGTCAACGCCTAGCGGTGCTACGAAGACCGTTGTTGATGGGGCTGTTAACTTCATGAAGGTGGACCCGAATTTTAAACGTGAACTTTTGGACAGGGTTGCATTGTGCAGGTGTGAAAATATTTCGTACTCTGTCTATCTTTCGCTTACGATCTGGTAGGTACATTCCTAATTATCGGAGTGATCATGTTTTGTTACCCTTAATAAATGTTCATTTACACTTATGCAGAACTACTGAAATCCTCGCCCTCTTAAACTTGTGAGGGACTATCCCAACAGTCAGCGACGACAACTGCGTCTCAGTAACCATCAAGTGGCCAAGTACTGTCATCTTCATTTCATGTCTGCCAACTGTTACAAATTTGACTCCAGAAATGAAGGCATAAAAAATTTAATCGCAAAGTTTGTCCCCTTCTATCGTATGGCCTCACCGTGAATAAGAAAGGAACCTTTGCAACTAGCTGGGTCCAAAGCTAATAAGCAAACTGGAACATCCACTCGGCAGTCTTCATTTGCTCTCCAATGGAGTTGTAGTGGTTGAGATTTTTTCGAATATCGCGGAATACTTTGATGCACGACATTCAACACTATAGTGTTATTGCAGAACGGCCGGAACGTTGTGGATGGTTGCTGTCTCGGGGGCTGTAAAAATACTGTCTCAACATTCAGTGCAGAGTAATCAATGTTAGAGAGATCAGAACCACGTTGCCTTTCGAAACAGCAACCTTATTTTTTGTGCATGATAGAAGCCTAGACAACTGGTCGGTATATCGATCTGAACTCAAGCTATCGTGAAGGTCGTAATTAGTGTCAACAAAATTCAATCGTTATAACGCACGTTTGCTAGAACCATTTAAAAAACGCATTGCATAAAAAACACCTCAAAAACCATACATATCTTACGTGATCACTGATACTGACATCCTCTGGCTTCAACGTTATGAGTTCTGTCCTTACGAGTGTTTCTCACAGACTGGTTGAGCTTATCAAAACATAACCAAGCCGCCAAACATGCTTTTGTGACTGCAGTTTTCAAGTTCATCATGTGAAAAGAATGTATTACGTTAGTTCACTGTTTCACTCTGCACCAATACTCATCAGCCCAACGTTAAATCTGTCATTCCAAATTTCCGTCATTTGTAGAATTTGGCTATCTAGAAATCAGATCATCTTGTCAAAACATTTGGCAACACAAACCACTTCACTAATCACCAAACCTTTGTCACCCCATAATGACGGTTTGCAAAGTGCACCAAGTAAGGTATGTAAAGAAAGTTCACGCTGACTTTGCATAAATGCAGTGGTGAATCTGAAATGGACTGTATCACTATTTATAACTGAAATTCGCTTGAAAAACTTAAGGAAGACTTGAAACCTGTGACATAAGTGGGGTAGAGGATGCAATAATTCAAGTTCTAGGCGTGCTTGGGAAGTTGCACTTCGATTACCATGAGGACTCAACAAAATTACTAGAACAGACATAAAGTGGAATTAAAACTGTTCCAATACAAAACTTAAATCAGATAGTGTTCATCCGATGAACATAAGAAATCGGATGAAATATGTAAGATGTTCTGCTGAATGTCAGAGTGTAGCGAAAGATCGTTCAGTAAAACACGATCTTTACTGTCCAATTCATACGTATCCACGCAACTTTCCCGCTCGTGAATTTAATTTCACAACGCAGCGAGGTTTTCAGTTAAACGTCTTGTGCATTTCTACCTCGTTCTGTCCATTTGGCTGACGTTTATTGTCATGGAATTTTGCAAGTCATTACTTGCACGTTTGGCTGACTGCTGTGTGATGATTGCGTCTATTTCTCGTGTTGTCTGTGATGAACTCGCTATGAGCCCAGATGACGTTTTACAACTGTTTCGAGAAAGTTCATCGGACATTAAAATAGTCGCGCTTCAGACTCGACCACTCATCATAATAAGGTGAGTTATTTCTCGCACAGGTGGTCCAATAGCCACGTGGATATTGTATCTTTTCCGTCCACTGCGGAAACTTCCATTTTGCGTGAGTAGACTTCATGTTGAGAACTGTGGGTGACAGGATTATACAATTTACAAAGAACAAAACGATAAAAGCGCGACTTGTGTGAAATGTTGCAAAACAGATATGAACCTCTGTGACTCACATAAAACCGGACAGATTTGAAAAATAACACGGACTGTCAACGTAAGCAGATAACTGATAAAGAACACAGTCAACCTGCTACTGCCAGCAGCTACATTTGTAGATAATGAATGACTGTTGAGACTGGATTTACGGTCTGTGAATGCGTAAGTTGACTATGACAGATAACAGAACAACGGTTAACGACACGGTGGATAACTGGACGACGCATAACGACATTAAATAACGGAGAACGGAGAATACATGATTCACTCGGAACTTCTCAGTCAACCCAGCCACCTAAGGCTAACGCATGAAAACAGGAAAAAGACCGGCCTCCAAACAAAGCTTTATTATATCGCCAGTCCGAAGACAGCATGGCCACAAACTCGTTCTTATTTAAACGGTTTGTGACCAAGGTTGAGAAATGGACCAGAAAAAAAGTACAGACAATACAGCGAGGCTCAAGTCAGAATGCTAGCGTGTAGGCGGAATGCCAAAAAAGTACCAGGAAGTGGAGAACGTTCTTGAAAGTCTGAGAATCACATATCCGTACCAAATTTGAAAGTTACTTAAAATAATAGTGTTTTAGGCCTTTTGCAGGACAACTATTCTTGGAGGAACTGGAGACTTCCCCGATAATTACACGCGTCAAAGCAGACAGTGCTCATTTTTATGCATACCTAGGTTACGTATATCCAATAATGGACAAAATGGTCTGAAAGTGAGACTGTTAGAATTTTCAAGACTGGTTCACTTCCGTGTTCTCACCACCAGAAATACTGAGGATTTCATTCTTCAGGTTGAAGTCGGGAGTGGAAAATCATGAAGCGTACAGCACACATATATGCTGTATATATAAACATGGGGGCTTCTCAGCGTTTGCCATTAGTGTAACATGCAAGCCGGCCGTTTCTACTCTGATTGTCCGTTGCACTTACGGACCAACTTTGGGGCAACGTGGAGACACCGGGGGACAGCGTTCTTCCGAAGGAGGGGTTCCAACAACAATCCTGTAAAAGGAAAAACAGACAAGCATGAGCCAAAGGCCCAGTAAGCCATGCACACGACTTACACAAACGGAAACTAAAACGGCGTCAACAACACAGCAGCACGCTCCGTCACACAATTCAAATTCAACCTGTGCGCGCTTGCTGGTTTCGATCGCACGTTACAACTACTACTGAAACAACCATGGTCTCCAAGCCCTTCACACTTTAGTAGTTTAAACAAAAATAGTGATAGATTATGTGATAAATATGCATCTCTACATAAGTGTCCAAAAATATGCAAAGCGGTTGACTGTTCGAGTACAGCGCAAACACATTTGCAACTACAGGTGGACTTCTATTTTATAATTACGGCCTAACTGGTTTGGCCATACTTGGTCACTCTTCTGTAGTGTTTAGGAGATTTGAAATATGCCTCCACAAGAACTTTTGTTGTTAAAATAGTTTCTCCCACCCGCCGATTTTAAACCTGAAGTCCACATTCTTGTGCCGTGATACGGATATTGAAAACTGATTCCGGTAAAATGCTGCATTTATAGTGTAACTCTCCGAGCACGCGAGCGGAATTCCACAAAAATGGTAAATGCGATTTGGGAAACGAACGGGGAAACGCCATCGGCACTACCACCTGCCATAAAAGAGGAACTTGTGTTAAAAAAACACAACTTAACCTTTGACATAAAACTGTAGATTGAGTAGTTGATTACCAATCCATACTTAACAGAATTTCTGCCAGTAGACGTTCTTTATGACTGCGGAAGCCACTTTTTATTATAGTTAGACAGTCAAAGTCCGTTTGATATTGGGTGAGAATGGCGTGTGCCATATCAGCAGAATCATATCCTGGGTTCCGGAATCGCTAGGCAACTTTGAGGGATTCTTATTGTGGCTTACGTGTTCTTTGGTGCATATTTCCAGCCGGCGCGCCGTCTCTTCCATAAAAATGGATTGGTGCTGTTTGCGCTTGCTTTGGTACAGACAGTATGATCGTTGAAGAGCAGGTCGTCTGTATCCCAAATGCACCAACTGTTGGTCTTAAGTGCCGACGTGTTCAGCTTATTATCGCCTTATTTATGCAAACTGAACTCTGGGAAAGCACAGTCCCTGGTACAATTGTAGTGGTAAAAATAACCACAATAAGTCTCCGCATGAAAAAACGATCGAAGTCGAAGACGTAACACACTGGGAATAAAGAGCGTTCGCGAAAAATTCGATGTGAAGTAGTCGAGGTTGTAGTGGCCTAATCAATCAAGTGATAAAAGTGACTAAAGATATAGTAATACCAGGAAAGGTTAACCTTTCCTGGTTACAATTGTAACAGTAATGGATAGGCTCCAAAGGTAAGCGTACAAACAAAACAGAAGACGTATCGGTAAAAAGGAACGACTCACTGATAAGTCGAGGTCCGCTGAGTTGAATAGACCACCACAAGAGGGAAAGACAGCGCCAGGGGTGAAGTTCGGAAAACGACCGACGGATAATTCCACACGCGGCGTGGGATGACGAACGTTGAGCGTCGACGGATTAGCCAACACGCGGAGCTAAAATATTTCAACGTGCAACTGCTTTACCAGCTCAAAATCCGCACAAATGGAGAAGGCAGAGACGGTGCGCGGTAACTCCCGTTTATTCGTGTTGACGATGTAACAGGCAAGCCAGACGTTCTGGCTTCGTGTACCCGCTACACTCGTAAACCAACTTTGAGCAACGTGGAGACACCGGGGGACAACGTTCTTCTGAAGTAAGGGTTCCAACGATAGTCCTGTGAAAGGAGACAACAGAAACAAGCGTGAGCCAAAGGCCCAGTAAGACATGCACACGACTTACACAATCGAAAACAAAAATGCCGCCAACAACACGGCAGCACGCTGCGTTACAACGATTAAATTCAAAAGTGAGTTGATGGTTTCAAACAAGTGTACAGATGAGGTTAACAAAACGGTATATACAGAAACGTACAAAAATGAATTATGAAATATAACTGTGAATTGTGGACACTATAATACTCCCCACCAGAGCGTTTGTGGGTTAAAAACACGATGAAAGGAGGGCAATGAAGGAAAACGAAAACAAACGCTCGATAGACACGTCACGTATGGTAATCTGTCAGGTGTTTCGGCCAGTGTACCGAACGCCCTCTACGTGTGGTGCGTTGTTCGAGAGAACAGGGGGCTGGGCTGCAGGTGGATGTGATACTGTCGGGAGTGGGGAGGGGTTGCTTTCAGTCAACATCGGGTCAGGTGGGTCAACATCCTTCTCTGTGTAGGCTGGCTTTAGTCGATCAATGGATACGGATTCGCTTCGTCCGGACCTGTCGATAATGAAAAATTTCTCGTCACGCTTAACCACCTTGAAGGGACCAAGGTATCGTGGTTGTAGGGGTTTCCTAGTGGCGTCTTGGCGCATAAACACAAATTTACATGTCAACAAATCCGGAGATTTTTTCTCGGCGCCAATGTTGACGAGTCGGTGTGAAACGAAGACCGGACATGTGTTGTCGTAAACGTGAAATGTGAATCCGTACCCGAGGTATGTATGAGTCGAGGGTTGTACCAATTCCCCTGTGAGATGCAAGTTGGTAACGTAGACTAATTTAGAGACAGTGCAGCCGAAATCCTCTTCAACGGTAGACCGTATTCCAAGGAGAATAAGTGGTAGAGGTTCGCTCCATTTCGTTGCGTCCGACTGCGCGGTTATCGAGGTTTTAGCTGTTGGTGGAAACGTTCAACTAAGCCATTAGCGCAAGAATGGTATGCCATCGTTTTACTGTGCCGACGACCCAGTAACTCCGTGAAGTTGCGAGAAAAGGGAAGACTGGAACTGAGTGCCTCGATCAGTAGTGATTGTAGATGGCACGCCAAAATTAGCAATCCTCAAGTGTTTATTATCCTACCGTAGCTT
>LOND01000188.1:172996-185120 GCA_014220965.1 Paragonimus kellicotti
CATCAAGTTTCTAGGTCACCGGATTTCAGCCGATGGAACTTGCTGCCCTTCCTTCCAAAGTTCAGGCCAACTAGGATTATCCTGAACTTCCTTCCTTTAAGCAGCTTCGCAGATTTTGTGGCCTGGTAAACTATTATCGTCGATTCATTCCTCGTTGCGCGCATATTATGCAACCGATGACCGATCTCCTCCGTGGAGGCGATCGTAAACTGTCATTCACCAGATAAGTGCGTACGGCCTTTGAACACCTTGAAGGGGCTATGTCCAAAATAGCCCGACGCTTCCGATACAGTTGTTGGCGCCGTGTTACAATAGCAAGTTGGAAGTAGTTGGCAATTCCTTGCATTCCTCTTTTATTGGTTGCAATCCGCGGACTCGATACAGTACTTTCGGGCGAGAATTGCTTGCCATCTATCTCGCAATACGCCATTTTCGGCATGCTGTTGAAGGCCGACGGTTCACGGTCTACACTGACCATAAACCATTGGTGTATTCTTTGAACTCATCGTCCGACAGGTATTCCCCCAAGGGAAATCAGGCACCTGGACTATATCTCTCTGTTTACAACAGATGTAGGACACCTCAAATGTCCTCAATGCTGTCGCTGGTGCCCTCTCACGTGGGTGCCGGGTAAGCGACCCAACGCCCACTCCTCTTGATTTGACCCCTATGGCTGCTTCGCAAACAGGCGACCTCGAGATAGAGCAACTCCGCCGAAGTAGCTTATTGGAAATATTTCTTGTTCCCTCAACCTCCTCTGAGGATACCATCCTGTGCGATGTTTCACAAAGCGTACCTAGGCCTGTAGTGCCCTTATCGTTCCGTCGTGCAGTGTTCAACGCACTGCATAACCTATCGCACCCTGGCATACGTGCTCTCATTGAAGCTCATCACTGAACTCCCTGTATGGCCTGAAGTGAATCGCGGCGTCTGAAAGTGGGCTGACTGCCGCCTGGAATGTCAACGTTCTAAAACCTCATCAGTGTCTACCCAACACCCAACGCACGTCTTCATGACGTGCACGTCGATCCTGTGGGATCGCTGTCAAGTTCTAACGGCCTTATCTTACTTCTGGCTTGTGTCGATCGATCTACCGGATGGCCGAGGGCCATTCCACATGCCGATTGCGCCCCCGAAACTGAAGCTCACGTCTTTTTGAAACGTTGGGTAGCCCAGGTTGGTTGTCCCGCATTGGTGACTACTGACTCGTGTTTCTCATTTTGAAGGATCTTTCACAGACCTCCTGAATAACCCTTGAATGAAGGCATATACACACTACCACCTATCATCCGGAATCCAACGGGATGGTGGAACGTTTTCATCGTCAGTTAAAAGCAGCCCTCAGTGCGCAGTCGAATCCCCCTGGCAAGAGGCTTTACCACTAGTTCTTGGGTTGCGTAACACTGTCATGGTGGGCTTGAAGGCTACACTGGCTCAACTGGTCTACGGCTGCACTCTGCGTTTATTCAGCGAGTCACTCTCCTTCGACAGTTGAGCTCATCGGTTACGAAAGGTATGTAGCACGCTTGGCTAATCACATGCGACGGCTACGTCCAGTTCAACCACGAGAGCGGTCGTCACCCGTGCATTTGCACGAGAAACTTTCTTCCTGCTCTCACGTCTTCATACGCGCAGACGGATCCCACGGGCCTATGCAGCTGCCGTATTTTTGGGAAAAGGCACTTTTCCCAAAAATTCGCCATATTTGCCGAGAAAAATGGATTTTCCATTTTTGGAGAATTTGAACGCCCGCCAGAATTCTCGAACGTCCGAGAAGCTACGCTCAGCTCTGATTGGTCCGTTGGGTGGCCTAGGCGCAAGGTCACCCGAAACCTATCCGGTATTTTGCCTTCTGGCTGGGCAGCAAATAAAGCTCGTTTGAAGGCCGTCTTTTTCCTTACTTGTTGGGGGATCTAAGTTGCGAGAGTTGGGTTCCGATATTTGTGCTCTGGTTTTCGTGCAATTTGGCAATATCGTTGCGTTCGTTCGTGATAGAGATACTGCTCGTGGTCTTTGTGTTTGTTCTTGTCTTTCTCTATCAGGGGGTCGTAACACTTATACAGGCCCTTTTCTCGTGTTACAACGGAACAAAAAGTCTGTCAACGTCGAGCGTGATGGTACAAGCGAGATTGTTCTAATCGATCGAATTAAACCCGCGTTCATTGAAGAAGATGAGCCCAGTGGCGCTGCCCACATGCTTCAGCTCGCCGTCCATTTTGAACCTAAGTTCAAACACATCTGATTTCAGCCCTACCCCTTCCCATGCACTCCATGATCGACATGGTAGACAAGTGCGTGGGCCTGTAAGATTTGCTGAGTATGTTGGTATTTTCTACATTTAAAACTCTCCTTTGCCACAAGTGTCCTGTTACCGTTTTTTCGCGTCGTTTTGTTTCTGTTTACACTAACACGCCTTCTGGGGTTCTTTTTAAACGTGATCTTAGTAAAACCCGCTTGTGATATTAGACCAGCTTGCAGTATTAATCAACGAATTGAAAGGTATCAGATCTCCAACGGACTGTTTATGCCGAACAGTTCGTCAACACGGTGAGCTTGTTTTTGCCTGGCACAGGTATTTCACCTTTCGTTCAGTTTTAGATCACTTGGACTTGGTGCAATGGAGAGACAACTCCTGAAGACTATCGTTCAGCACTGGGTAAACCTACCTCCCTTTTTTCTCACTTGTATCTTTTGGGGTTGGGTAGCTCGCTTCGATAGATGCGCACCGAAGAGTAAATAACTTGGGTCATCCAAATAGCGGACTCAATCAGCGCACCGTTAGTCCGCGATCGACCACTTCATAGACTATTTCCTCCGTTATTTTCCTGTGCTTCCTACCAACTGGACGGTTACGAAGTAATAAACACTTCATTTTGGTAACCCGTCACTGTTTGAATATAATATGCAACGAAGACCCTGATTACCTTAATGGCCTTCTGGGGGGACTGTATAGCGAACTCTTGAAATAGTTTAAGTTTCGTTCATATGTTCTGTTGCACGATTTCACACTTCCCGATGAGGCATGTTTGTTCAGCCCAACTATACACTCCATTTCTGCTGGCGTGGAGCTTCTTCACTTATCCGTTTTGCACGATACACGCGAGATGCTTGCTGGCTGTACATTTTCTTGTTCCTCGGTCGTGACAATATGTAGAGTACTGCGCGTAGCATACGGAACGGAAGAGTGAGAAATTTCTACGCTAGCGGAAATAGGGCAAACAATTGGGCTAAACAAACATGCCTCATCGGGGAGTGTCAAATTGTACAACAAAATACCAACAAAAATTATGCCATTCTAGGAAGTCGCTACAGATCTTTTGTTGGAAGACGATAAACCTCAATGTGTTCAGTGCATGACCCATATCTTGGTAAGCCGTGCGACTGTGGTTGACTCCAACTGAGCGGGCAGATAAGCGACCATTCCTTCTTTTGGTTAAACCAATCGCAAAAATGTAACTAAGTTAGTTCTCGTAGTTTTCCGTTGAATCGCTAAGCACAACGGAATTTAAGTGAAAAACTTCTTAACTTTATGATTGCTGTTGAAATAGAAACCAAGGGAAGTGATATTGGTATCTACCTACGGAATATTTTTGTTTTTTCCATGAATTCAATTTTCTCCTTCTCCGAATGGAGGCAAATTGTGATACCACATTTTCACAAATCAAATGGCGTACATTCCCCTGTTAATCGAAAAGCACTCCACCACACGTGGATTACTTTTGAAATTCTCGAAAAATTTGTACGGGATGTTTCAATTCAGTTCCCAGTTTCCGAATTCCTGAGGGGTGCTTCTTTACACGCCTCCATATGGTCATGCTCTTACCAGACCTCTCAGCCTGACATCTTGAACTAAGCTAATACTTCAACGGACAATGATAAAACTGCCACGATATTGCATTTTCATATGTAAAATGTACTAAATCTTATTTCACGCAATTTTCTATTCCAAGAAATAACATTCTCAGTTTGTATGATTCACCCCTAACCTGTTTTCCATCCTGCTTTGATGACCACTCCTGGATTGTAAAGGTGGGTTAACACATCGAAAAATTTTGAGTACTCACCACTGACGTCATCCAGTACAGTGTTCGAGGATCACGCTTGCTTGGTGTGTACATGACTGACCTCTGACATCACACGTTCTGACCAGATTGAGTTCATTTCGGGAGGTCAATCTGTTAACAGAAGCTCTGTTGCTCCGAATGCTAAAGAATCATCTGTAGATAATCCTGCTGCGCTCGGAGAAAGCGACAGTTCCGATGTGTATGCTATTCCTTGAGACCACGAAACGATTAAGGTATCGATAGCCGGATGATCTGAACGACTGGAATGCAGAGTTACAGACATCTGCATTCTCATTTAAGGTGTGGCGGATGCGATGAGCATAATATATTTTGCTTCTTCCAGCTATACAGGCGTTTCAGTATTTCAACTTCCTGCGCACTATGGCACACAATTCAACGTTTTGCGTCATCATGGCTCAATACGTTCTGCAACTTCCATAAATTCAGTTGTACTTCTATCGGTTTCAATCCTAATCATCACGCAACCATTACGTATTGAGGTCAAGATTGTGTGGTACTACCTTCGAACTTCACGAATCAAATCAGAACGAGAAACTGGAAGTAGTTGAGTCAGTTAATAGCCTGAAGTCACCAACCTCTCCGGAGTCAGCATACCGAGGTTACTAATCAGTAGGAAAAATGAATGTTGCATTACGATACGGGATGCCATATGGATAGGCAGGCGAGGCAAAACTGCATCGCTGAACCGTTGCCATAATCATTCCTGTCGCAGCCGGATGGTACGCAGTAGTGTGGCGCTGTGGCATCCTTAGGTATTCAACGTTTCCACGGAGTAAAAACTTTGGAACTGCAGATCACAGTTGGTTGTCGCTGTAGCGGGAAGACCATGCAATACAACCCAGCGTTGAAAGGAACCTCGTGATACCATTTCAGCTGCAACGTTTGGCATTGGGACGGCTTTAGTTCACCCAAAAAAAGATCCTCGTGAGGAGATAGGATATAGCATTAGACTGCCGCAAATGACCAGCAATGTCGATGTGCACATTTGACAGACAGGAGGACACCCAGGGATATCAGCCCTAATGGGCTGATACGTTAAAAGAGTGCTACCTTGCCGACGGGCCAAACAAACGCGCGCCGGGTGTCTGACATCTTTTTGTATACAGGGTCAGACCTACCTATCGGAAGTAAGCTTGACCGTGACATAGACGCTAGGATGGGCGACATTATGTGGTATCGTTGTGACCGTAAATGACGCTCGGCTCCCGAATCTATTTATTGTATGAAACCCCATACAGATTATGTTAAAACATAGGACCACGAACACGTACACTAATTCTTATGACTCGTGCATTCGTACGTACTCCGTGGCAGTATGTTGTCACTCATCCTCATAACAAGTCCCGCATAGTGTGTACACACTATTTCAGTAGTCGCTTCTGGTCCCTCGTCTTCATGGCGTTCAGACCTGCCCTTCAGTTCCCGAATGTATGCACTATACTACTCAAAAATGAAGCCGCATGGTATGCAACAATTTGCCAAACGTACTTTGTCCTGGGAAGTGTCGTCACCACAGGGAGCGGACGTTCAGTGGAAGTGTCACAAAAGATCTTGCGTGTAAATGCTGGCAAGGGATTATCAATGAGACGTGGAGATGATTACCGACGGGAAGCGCAGCAATCAGTCTGACAACGTTTTGCGTTGGCCATGGCAACGAAGTCCATTTGGTCGTGGTTGTCTAGTGCTGATACTGGCGAGGAAGTATTGGCCATAACCACGTCGTTGCCAGAAACGTGGTGTGTGTCAGACGGACACTGGATACGAGGTCTAAGCACCGAACCTTGCGGGATGAATACATATGGAACCTACTACGGAAGACAAAGGTTGACAATTTTTCGTCGGTAATAACTACAGAGCTGTTTACCTGGAAGACAGGGCGGAAGTGGAAAACGGCCCGATAGATAACTAACAACTCACGACCAAATGTAGTGTAGCTGGTTCCAGCTGAATATAAACGTCTAGAAAAGAGGGTGAGTGATTTCTACTGTCCCTCGACTTACTGATGAAGAACGTGTAGTGAGATCACCTTCGAAGTCCCCAAAATCCTAAACTCCCTGCGACGTGAGAGTTGCCTTACCAGTACCACCGTGCCTGTTCACATTATCTTGTGAATGTAAATTTACTACAAACCACTAACATCAAAACTTAGTGTGTTGGTGTGAATATCGCTGCTTAACTCGCGTGTGCATTTCGAATCCGCGTCATCTTGAATACCGTATGCAACATTCTCCTTGGGAACGTCGCCCAACCAGCCCGACGCTCAATTGAATTGTGAAGGTCCACTGAAGCTTCCGTTGATATTCGTCCCCTTTGGTGACTGACGAGCGGTCGTGCTAAGGGTTCGTTTATGTCCGCCCCGCTATTCCTTTCACCATTTTACGTTGAATTCTGCTTGTTATATAATGGGTAAGTCACCGACTAAAGTTTGCTTACAAATTCACTGTTTTCCAATTTTGAATTCCGAATCACATTGGTCCAGGGTTGGGGGAGCTTTGGGCGTTCAAAACAAGAGCGAGAAACTAGCTTCGTGACAAAAAGCACCGACTGCGATTTCTAAAGCAACAGCAGCTATAATTATTCTGGCGGCTCAGCTAGTGTGATGCAACACTGCGGTGGTGGCTGATGTGTAATGATCGATCGCAAATAACTCAATGCCTCCTTCAACAATAATATGGAGCAAACCGGTCAATGACTGCACGAGCCTAACGCCTTGCGGACTGAGCCATCAATAACATTCGATCGGTCCGTTAAAAGATGGATGACAGCGTGTGTTGTAGGAAGTAGGAAACCTCAAATTAACGCTACCTTATCGATCCGCCGTCAAGTACCGTGCTGGTTAACGTAATATCCCATGAACTCTAATGCGGGCTGGCCGAAAACATATTTTTAATAATAATATATATTTCTCAACGCATTCGTGAGAGACACGCTCGGATGTGCGCGATCATGACAGATAATTACAGGCGTTACAAATCAACAAATGTTTACATTGTAAGACAAACATGAAGTCTGCTGACAAAAGCAATGCATAATCAGACAGAGGTAGGTTGCGGTTTACGAAAGTTTGATACACACATCAGTAAGAGAAATAGTTCGCTCATTCCTCAGATTCTGTTCCAAAGATTAAATGTTATACTAATTTCTCTTATACAAGGTTATGTGGGGGACGATATTTCAAATATTTCAAGGTCATGCCGGGAAATACGTGCAAATGCATCTTCGAGGGGTTCCGCCATTATTTGACATAATTGGCTACGGAAAAATTTTGAAGCAGTTCGGCTCGGGCAAGGGAGGACGGGAACTTCCAAAATCCGGCGAAGAATTGAGCAAACTCCAGCGCAGGACTTCTTCGGTTGTTCCAGAACGTCAAAAGTTGAAAATGTCGCGAACTGCTCGGTCAATATGGGGTTTCTAACGTCCGTTCATCGCGGAAAATTTCCTCGCATAGCAGATGTTTTCAAGTGAGAAAAAGAGCACAATCTTACGCGTTAAATGGAGAAATGCGGAGTGATCACATGTAATATGATAAATAATGTATGTATAATATTTTCTTGACTAAAACTTCACGCGATATAATTGCTTTCTTTTCCTTTCATTGAAGTATATAATATGGGCAGGTAATTGTTATAGTATTCCGCGACTATTGGGTAGTGAGCAGCTACTTCCGGAATGATCACCACGTGATACTAGTGGTTACTAGTGGTTACTCTGGAAGTTATCAAACTGTAGAAGGGCTGGCAGACGCTTGCGACTAGCAAGTCGTCGATATGATGCTGGAATAAATTCAACCCCCGGTTGAGTCCTCAATGAAACATCGAAACCTATACGTAGCGTTTCATAAACCAAAACGGCATGAGGGAAATTCAAATTAACTGAATAGTTTGATCACGGCTCTGTTAGCGATCTTCTCGCTGGTAACCGGCATATAGTAGTAGGTGCGCAATATATCGATTTTGAGAAAAAACGGATGCTGTGAAGGCTAGCCATGATGCTCCGTATATGTGAGATCGAGTACCTGTCAGACACCACGGCGGTATTAGGCGAGCGTTAATCACCATATAGGCGCCAGCCTTCTGATGCTTTAGGCACTATATAGAATGGTGAGACCCAGAAGCTACTGGATAACTGGATTTTTCCAATTCTGAGCATTTGCTCAAACTTGGTGCGAGCTACGTTCGCCTAGCCGGATGTCACCCTGTGAGCTTTGGAAAGCACCGGCGAGTCAAATGCAACTATGTGGTGCCGCGTGGAATATGCGACGGCAGTCAACAGTGAAGGCTGCCAGGAAGCATTTGAGAACCTATCCGTTAGAGAATCAAACGAACTCAGGATCTTAGAACTTTGATACACGAGGCTGACTGAAAAGCCCTACGTCAAAATCCCTGCAACGGTGGGCTTTGTCGTTTGATCGGCCACACGGCGTCGAAGTCATGGGAAAGGCCAATGGCGATCATTGTCATTTGGATGTCAGCGATCGAGGAGTTGCAGCCTGAAGACTCACGAAGACCTGTGCGTTCGGGAGCGGTGGTCGACTGTTTTGATAGTACTTCTGTTGGCCATACGAGGTCCAGAGATGGTCAGTGGTTCAAGTCGGGAGGCTCAGATGGAATCATGCCAATTTTACCGCCTGTAGCGTACAGAAGACGGATCTCGAATCGTGAACGCTTAAAAGGAACAAATAAACAGTCGGACTAACTCCGTTAGTAGCCAGTGAGATGGAGCTATGCTATTTGACGACTAGACGAAAAATTCAAGGATGTCGGCATCGCTGGACGTTTCCGACAAATTGCAGATGACAATAGCAGTGACCGAGATTAGCGTCCGCTGACGGTCAATGAGATGCACGCAACGTTGAGCTGGCTGCCAAATCAAGGAGACTTAGAACGCAGGTCTTAACAATACTGAGCAATCCCCATTTTCTCGGAAGACGTACACTTTTGTAGAGGAACTACAATACTTGCGTATGCTACGGGCGACAGACGCTCATACTTTTTAGTCGGCCGTTCGTTACTGCGTTTCACGACCTTGAGTCGATCAACTCAGTTGTTGAAGTATGGCACGCATTCAGATAACTTGTTTCGATCCGCACCTGCTACAAACAAATCCGGTGCCTCAGAATTTTGCCATTCTTGATCGACTGGCACTGGTCGACCGCAATTTCTTTAACAGCAGCTTGTGAGTAAGTTCTGCTTGGCCGAGCTTTCTGTGATCTGGGAACCACTCTAGTCCAATTTGATTACACTGGTTTGTCGTTGGATGGATGTAACCGAACGTTGCTTCGCGAAGACCTACAGCTGCTTAGTTGAGCTGCCGATTCGAGCGATCAGCTTAATGATCGTGCCCTGACTACTCGAGACTGGTTGGGAACTGGTGGTGCTGTGTGTTCCACAAATGCAGTCGGCCTAATCGGCTGACTTTACCAAGGTCGCCAGCGGATTTGAGCTAAAAATGTTTTGCACGCTCTCAAGAGAACGTTTGAGCCACATCTTTTTGAGGACAGTCTCCTCTACTTGTGTCATGCCTACTTACTCTGCACATGGGGAAAAAGACGCGATGGTTTGCGGTCACCGAGCTCAGCCGTAGATGTGCAAAAAAGCCGTTGAGAACAGGGAAGAAATATTTGTAAAAAGCAACGTATACGTGGTCCATTATGTGCACTCGAAAGTATATATTTCCGTAAACAATTCAGCTAGAGAAAAAACCTGAGACGACAATCCTATAAGATGCTCCTTAGGTCTTCCAACAATGTCAATAACGTGCCAGTTATTATTGAGCAGTATGCAAACGTCATCCTGAACTTCAAAGAGATTCGGACATGAGATAATAATACGTCTTATGGCTTTATAAAGAACTCAACGTAAGGCGCCGATCAAAGTGGAGTGAAACTAGGGTCGTGGCGCCTGTGAATTGCAGTGATCACATGCCGCCACAACTACACCGCTGCTGCCCCTCGTTAACATGAGAAGGACGTGCTATGTTCTTTGAATATCCCTCTGCACGGCTGAGTGATGAGGGATGCAAGGGACCGATTGATATGTGGTTTGATGTTGATTGTTTGGACCCACCAGGCCATTCGTCATAGTTGGGACCGACACAGAGTGACGCATTCATTCATATGGAGGCAGATTTGTCCGCGCGGACAGCTTGCAGTCAATGAGTGCACTCGTTGTGTACGAAAACTCATGGGCTGGTTCTTGCGCATTCATTCCTTTTGGGGTGTGACTTCTGATGCATCAAAATACTATCTGAGCACGTAGTCGCGTGCAAACGAAAATGACAAGAACATTCACATAGGTAGAGGTAATTAATTGTGTTTTGTCTGTGAAAGTGTTTTTGATGTTGCTTGTTAATGGTTAATTTCGAACATTTGATGCGCATTAAATGTTTACATTACAGCGATTCTGTGTCCACTAAGAATGGTAAGCCAGTAAACACGTGGCCGACTCGGCCAAGTTGGCCAGGAGTGGACCAGATGTCGGCCTGCCTTTTCTACTTCGCTGACCAACCAAAACTTGGAAACGTAAGTGAGTGGAACATTTTAATGGGACTGATTTCAATCGTTGAGTAATGATTATGAACAACTTAAGCGTAGTATTTTCACCGCAATGGATATTTTCGACTTAAGAGTAGGTGGTTACCACTTTGGTGGGAATTTTGTGCATCCAGGCTAGTTTAATCGCTCTGGGTCACCTGACTGACACGCGCATCTGGCTCGGCTGCTTGTCACGTTATTAATTTCGCGATGTTTCACGAATACGTTTAGGCGTGACCTAACGTACATTTATTATTCAAGGAAGAAACGCTAAAGACTGAATCAAAGACTGCAATGTAGACCTATGATGGTCCGGCATTAGTTTATTTCGATTCGTTGGTCTTCATACTCCCTGAGGCCTTCTGGTTAATATACTTTCGGTGTACCGTTAGTTTCGCGCGAAAGTTATATTGCCGTGTCACTATATATCGTCAAATGTGGCGGGAACTTCTAACACTTGGCATCAGCTTTGTTGACGTTTCTTTCAGCACTATCCATGCCACCTCAGAGAATGAAGGTATTTCATGGGCGAAACTTGACCGCTCTTATTATTGTTGTTTATTTAAGTTGAAGAGGATTAAGGTAACCAACTGGGGGGGAAGTGTGTCCAATCCCATCTGTTGAGACGAGGCGCCATCTGCACGGTCCGCGTGAGTTCTGTGCACAACATATCATTCATGTTTTTTAGCGAATACTACGGTAACAGTCTCATCTATTTCTGGAGCGGTGGGCTTGCTCTCTATTCAAACAAAGCCTCTCACGGCCGCTGATCTGAAGCTGCGTATCACGTTATCGGACCCGCCCTTTCCTGACTTGTCTTTAGGCCCGAGTACTGCACGCAACACTCCAAGAACATGCTCAAGGAAGACGCTTACCGAGGGGGCTTGTACGTGCTCACTGGGCTTCAAAACCGCCCACGAAATGCACATATAAAGCACGAGCCGTCGTTAAGACGGCGACCACACAACTTTGCGAGTTAACATCGATGGGCCGTCTCTTCTTGATTAAACAGGCACTGAACTGTGGCCTATACCAATGTTGTGAGCCGAGAACGCGGATGGCACAAGGATTGTTTATTCAGGAAAGCAACACGTGGGTTATGCGTTTCAACAAGACAACAAACAAAAACACTCATCTGTGTACGGTACTGGGCCCAGACCGTCACGGCTGCCACAGACGTCAATGCTTAGTTCCTTTACGTTCCCTTACGTACCAAGAACCATTTCATGCGATGCTGCACTCCAACGTTTCTTGTATTATTTCCTGCGGCTACTTCGATGTCAAAATATATGCTCTGGTTCCACTACTGAATAGCAGTGGTGTGAGTAGTATAGCATGATCGCTCCTCCTCACTACAATAGATCGCGTTATCCAGCTGCTTGTTAGCTGTCCATTTCCGGCTGCCATTTATTGTGGCGGTGGTCGTCTGGAGCATTAGACGTTTATTTTGGTGAATTTGTCACAGAGACGAAAGACACTGTTGAATAAGGCCAACTTGGAAACGTTC
>LOND01000188.1:206950-218160 GCA_014220965.1 Paragonimus kellicotti
CGCTTTGTGCCCATTCGGGTTAATTGAGGCAATCAGGACGACTGAAACATGTACTTCTAGATAACGACTCTGATACCACACATATAGATGGGTCACTAGCCGAGCGATTAGGGATGTCAGCATGCGAGTGAAATCTGAACATTCGTACACTAGGTAGGAAGGATGCCATTAAGTGTCAAAAACTGAGTTGAGAAGTTTAGTCTTTGGATGTTGAAAGTAGAATCAGGGTCGACAAGGCCTTTAATGTCAAGGGTCTTCCGTTCGAGCCGGCGGAATCCGTATCCGAGAAAAGCGTTCAGCTCTGACTTCACTTGGCCGATCTGCCTATCATCTCGTTGGGGGACGGTGAAGTCGGTTTACTGATAAGTTGAAATGTGCCAGAGGACCATTCGATAATATATCAGTGGTTAGGAGCAGGCGTCAGCCATACGCTGTGGGGACTTTCTTCGAGTGGAATTCGCAAGGCACTACGTCAATGTCAACTAATGGCGAAGCGAAAGATAATTACCTACACGGCGCCGAGCTAGAACGGTCGGCTGAGCGCATGTTCGACATATATTTTGTCGATCGCGGACTGTCTGATGAAGTAGCTAACTCCTGTGATGGTCAGTGTGCCACAAGTATTGTAATGTCTACTGCTACGCTCAAGGATGGCTGGTAGTGTAAGCTTCCATCCTAGCCGATGGATGGCTCAAAAATGACTGAATTCACTGAGTATGAGATTTCCCCCACGAAACCGACTGAGCGCATTGATAATAACAGTAATAACAATGATGTATACTCACCCAACGCATTCGTGAGAGACACGCTCGGATGTGCGCGATCATGACAGATAATTACAGGCGGTACAAAACAACAAATAGTTACACAATAAGACAAACATTAAACCTGTCAGTAAAAGAAAGCGTCATCAGAGGCGAAAGGGCTGCAGTTCACAAACATCCGATGCACGCAGCGGAAGAGAAAATAGTTTGCTTATTCCACAGATTCAGTTCAAAAGATGAGATGTTACATTAATTTTTCTTATACAAGGTTATGTAGGAGGACGATGTTTCAAATATTTCAAGGTCACGCCGGTGAGTAGTACGTACGAATGAATCGTCAAAGGATTTCGCCGTTATTTGAGGTTGCTGGAGTCGGGAGATTAGTGAAATAAATCGGTTTGGGCGGGGCAGGACAGAGAGTTTCAATATCCGGCGAACAATTCAGCAGACATCAGCACATTACTTGGTCGATTGCTCGGAAACGTCCAAACAATTTAAAGAAGTTGCGCATCGTTCCATCACTACGCGGTTTTCAGCGTCCATTCATCGCGGAAGGTTTCATCGTATAACAGATTTTTGTTGGCATTTGAAAGGAACACATCCTCACGTGTTAGGTGGTTGAATGTGGAGTGATCACGTGTTCTCAGCCTAACGTGGCGCGAAGGTCAAGTTAACTTGGCAAACCTGTAGGGGGGAAGGAAAAGGACGTCATCAACACGATTTACCTATGTAGAAGCGCTATTTCCATCGTAGAAGGCTACAAGACTTTCCAATTGCTTCTGCTACACGGAATTCATCTCGTGACACTGCTGCCACTGACATACCATCCACTGCAGCAACACAACAATACCTCGTGGCACCATAGAGGCTCACCGGACAGCACGTTTGGCAAGTTTTATTCGTCTATTTCTTTATCCTGTTATTTTCCTAAAAATATTTCAAGTTTTATTCGTCTAGTTGTTTATCCTGTTACCTTTCTAAACATCACAAGCCCCGCAGATTTGTTAGCTAGCATGAGACACGTGATTAATCCGACTGCCGACGTTTGTGGACCGTGTTTGAAGGTAGTAGGGCCTCGCAGCAAAGCCATGGCCTGTGACTTTTGTACTACTGGGTTCACTGCAAGTGCGACCCCGAGTTTCCCCATAGACTTGTATTTAAGGCTCCGAGACACCCACCCCAGCCCTCAGATACCATTGTGTGACATGCCGACTAAACATCCGTAAGGACAGCATCACTCAGGATAAAGACAGAACAAGCGAGTTAGTCAGTTCCTCACCCTCTACAATATGCAGTCCCGATACGCCAACGCCAGACAACCTCAGCCTGGCTACACACAATCAAAGCTCCGCGTCTCTGTACTAGCTAATAATCCAGCCCTTACGGACCGCAATAAGCGGAAGCGTGGTAAACGCATTGTTATTATATCTCAGTAATCTGGTGCGTCCAATTCGCCCATCATCACGAACGAGGAAAGCTCTATATCATTAGTCGGAAGCCGTAATCACATAGTCGTCCCTCAGCTCATAACACAAGGTACGAGTACGCCCAGGCGTAGTCACTGTCCCGAGTTCGCTAGACATAATCTCATTATCTATAACGCCTCAGAAAGCGAAAGCACGTTGCTCAACCAGAAAGAAGCTGATGATAAGTTGCAGTGGAGATCCTTTTGTGATCTACTTAAGCTAGGCGTGGGAAGATAAATCCACGGTACGCAGGCTTTGCGAGTCTCACCACGACGGACGCCCTCGCCAATCTGTGTCACGCTCGGCCAGATAGAAGACGTCGAGGACGTACTCTTAACAGCATCTTCCTTGCCCAGACTCAATGATTCTTGCCTAAGAGCGAAACCTGACTTCCCTTGGGTGATCAGGGAGACTCGACGAACGGCATATCGCAACCTCCAGAGTTCCCAGTACGATCGAACGTGTAGCTTAGTCGTACACGGCGTAGAGGAAATAAAGGATTCCAATGCATCGCACGCGCAAAAACACGACATTGAGCAGTGGAAGTTTTTCCAAGCCAAGCTAAACATAGACGTAGGCGAATGTGGAGTATGGTCTATCCAACGCCTTCTCGCGCCCGGCACACGCTGATATATCTACACCCAATAACATTGCGAACTAACCTTCTTCACAGAAGACATTTGTCCACTTGTCTTCAGATTGGCACTGGTAATACTCTCTAACAAAACAGCCACACATATCTCGAACTCCGATATCGACGCAGTAATCAAAATCTCATTCTGGAAACGCTTACTTCACTGGTAAACCTGGCGCGCGAGTCGTGGCTTGGTAAGGACTACACAAATACCGCGATGTATCCCCATAGCCACTTACCAGCACAGTCGAAAAACACTCGTACGCCCGCTATACTCCCTGAACTCAGGTCCTAGTACCCGCTACGAACTACCACTGAAGGCAGACACCATCTCAGATAAGTTCTGTACCGAGCGTGAGCACCTATCTTGCCTCTTCGTGTGCTGGTGATGTATTTTCTAATGTCCTTTCTCTAAAGAGCAAAGAACAGGAACGGCGACAGCTGACCGATTCGAAGAAGCCCAAGACCATAGGTAGAGCGGAGACGTGGCTAACGCCAGACGTATCTGATCACGGATAGAACTTCCTGGTTATACTGTCTTTCGCAAGGATCGGCTAGCCAGCAGAGGTGGGGGCGTAGCAGTCTACGTTGGTGCTGAATTACGCGCAGTCCTAAACAGAGACTCGACCATGCTTTCACTTGAAGAGCCCTTGTGGATAAATGTTAGGACACCTCACCTAACGCAAGTCATCGTCTTCTTCATTTATCGCGTCCCGTCCGCAGCCCCAGAATAGGATGGAAGAATAACCGGAGAGTCCTTTCACGCATTGTCCGCTCTATAATCCCTCGTTATCTATCGTGGGTGCCAGAGACGTCACTAGTCGTCCGAAGATGTGTCTGTCAGCTGGGTGGGGGAGGGGGGGTGGGGAGTGTGGGGTGGGTGGTGGGGGGGGGGGGGTGGGGGGGGGGGGGGGGGGTGGGGGGGGAGGGGGGGGGGGGGGGGGGGGGGGGCGGGGGGGGGGTGGGTTGGCTGTGGCGGGAGTTTTTGGGGGGGGGGGGGGGGGGGGGGCCCCCTCCCCCCTTCCCCCCCCCCCCTCTCTGCCTTCCCCCCCCCCCCACTCCTCGGTCTCTAATCTCTCGGCTCTTTCTCGACCGTCCTGCTCTCCTATCGCTTTCCCCGGGGGGGGGGCGGGTTTTGTTTTTTTCTCCTCACCCCCCCCCCTTCTGTATTTCCCCCAAATATCTCCGGGTAAATTTTTCCCCCCCCCCCCCCCCCCCCCCCCCCCGCCCCCTGGGGGGGGCGGGGGGTTTTTTTTTTTTTTTGTTTTTTTTTCTCTTTTTTTTTTCTTTTGTTTTTGTGACTCCCCTGTTGTTTTTATTTTTTTTTTTTCCCCGGGGCGGGGGGCGGGGGGGTTAGCGGTGGGCGAGGGGGGGTACTGGGGCGGGGCGCGGGAGGGGGGGGGGGGGGGGGGGGGTGGTGGGCGGGACCCAAAAAAAAAAATAAAAAATAAATAAACACTAACGAGAAGAAGGAGAAGAACGCACTCTGAATTCAAACCTCAGAAAATATATAAAGACAACATAACAAACACCCACTAACTTCTGTCCACTCATCCGTCCATTTTTCTCTACCTCACATCTCCACGTGCCATCACACATTTCTATCTTCCCTTCTTGCCTCGTATCTCTACTTTTCCCCTCCCCACCCTACCACTAAACTCGCGCTCTCTCACCTCCCACTCTGTCTCCTTCTTCTCGCCAAACGGCAGACAACACACTCACACACCTACACGCGCACCTCCTTTGGGCGCCCCCCCCACCCACCTCCCCCCCCCCCATAGAAGAACAGAAATATAAAAAAGAATACATATCACAGCATGCTATCGTAACGGAGTCGCTGAAAGATGCGAGAATAAATACGTCGACTCTATACGCACGACAACTAACCAATGGAGAAATCAGCCAACCAAAACTAAGCTTGAACGCAGGAACGATCGAGCATAGGTCTAATACCAAACTCCTCCCGAGCCAAAACACAGTCTGAAAGAGCCTACATACTCAATCCCACACCACTATCATGAGCGAATCACATACTCCTACACAGGAGAAATTGAACTAATCCCACTGTGACTTCGGAAGTGGTACGCGGATTGAAAAAAACAAACCTATCCACCACTGAAGACTCTAACGATCAAACGCAGATTAACCAAGGGCTTTACGTGGAGAGAGTCTCGTTACTGGTGTGCCATTCCATAGAGAACACAAAGATGTGATCAAAGGTGGTTAAGATACGAAGGAGATCATTACAGATAACCCACACCATAACCCCCACAACGAAATCAAAAAACACTGGCTACAGCAAACCTCGGACGGTCAGCCTAACCTCAGTATAGTATGCCGCTTACAAACCTGAAAGCAGACAAAATAAACGCCGAGGATAAGGGTAAATATATTAACAGTAACACTATAAAGTATAGCAAACGTGGAGTGTGAAGCGACCCATCATAGTTATTTTTCCATCATAAAAAAGCAAACTAACAGGTAGAGTGACGAAGAGCTATCGCTCCCCACTCGAAGGAGGCCAAAATCACAGGTAATTGAAACTTGGCTAAAGCCGAACATATCACCCCAGAAGATAGATCTTCCTGCCTACCAAATCTTTCACGATGATCGGTTGGTCGGCAAAGTGCAGACGCAGCAGTTCGCGTTAATGCTGAACTGTGCGCAACCCCGAATAGAGGTCCACCTTTGCTTTCAGTTGATAAGCCCCCCTCGAATAATTGTCCGGACATTCAACTCGTCATACTTTATTGTTGGTGCCATTTATCGTGTTCCGCCCCTAAACTCTGAACAGGATAGGAAAATGCACACCGACATTAGACGGGTCACCGCAGGCACTGAATGTAGCACCATTGTTCCAGATGACTCCACCATTCTTTCCAGACCAGTTCCTCAGGGAGCTCCAACGAGGTAACGCGCCACTGAGTTTTTACAATGTTGTGCAGTAAGTGAGACAAATCGAGCACAGACCATCCCCACTAGGATTACTGAACTCCGCATGGTGAACTACACCATAACTGGTGCACCATTGTGTACAAGCGACCGCGCCATAATCAGCTTCTGTCTAGCAGGTGATGTAACGATCACCCACCCACTAGTGTGAGCTGGATGCAACTTCAAACGGTCCAACTTTCGAAAGATGTGGAAACGTTTTTCCAAGATCAACTGACTACCCCCTGGCGGATATAGCATGGTAGGTGAGCACCTGGAGCATACTATGCTAAATCTGAACATCGCGATATCTAATTCAATCCAACTTCACACTTGACGCTCCACCGGCGATGTGTCTTGGTCTCAACACATTAACAGCGTTTGAATGAAAAAGGAAAAAAAAAAGTAGAGCCTTTGGATAAGCTCTTTTTTAAAGGACATTGTTTCTCACAACATAGCAATACAAATGCGACTGTATCGTGCATAAGTGCATAAAGTTGTACGCCACCGCAAGGCTTCACAAGATATCCCTTCAACGATCCTCATCACTCCCTTCCCGTACCCTCCATTTCTCACTGCCGTAAAATATTCCTTGGGTACATGGCTTCCCTTATCAGGTTGGAAGCTGCTATATCCTCTCTCATGAGATCTTCAGGACCCTCTGCCTCTGATTCTGGGGTAGCTGGGATATTACGTGTCCATTGTGCATCCGACTTTCAGTCGTAGAACTCGCGAATATACGTGGGTGTGAGTATGTAGGGAATGCAGTTCATAAAATCACCGAAGGCTGGATGAGCTTACATCTGGACTCATACTGAAGGATAGTGCCGATGAGCCTGGGGAACTGTTTCTGATCGTCTCGTTCCAAAGCGGATATTTTACATGGTTGTATCGCCGTCAAACAACACCCCTGTCTTATCTTCATATATTCAACTGTGAGGATAGACGGGCTCAGATAACCTTCAAACGGATTACTTAATAACTATCCAACTCATGCAAAGCATAGTGGTAGACATACGCTCAACCCGAACGATTTAACGCAAAAGGACAACATAAATGCTCACTGTTGACACCGCAAGCTAGCACGGCTTCAGAAACGGTCACTCATGCACGACCAACCTACTGATTGCCGTTGACTCGTGGACAAAAGCTGCCGAAGAACGCCTCCCAGTTGATGCTGTGTTTCTAGATTTCACGAAGCGTTCGATAAAGTCGATCACGGTATACTACTGGACAAATTGAACAATATGGGCTTATGCAGTGAGGTTTGTTTGGCTCAAACAATACCTATCCTGTCGCACTTACACAGTTAGAGTTAATGGTGAGCTATCCAGGCCGTTCAGTGCCACAACTGGTGTGCCACAAGGCTCCATACTGGGTCCCCTATTATTCTTAGTCTACGTTAACGACCTCCCAGGCGTGAGTAACTCTCCCGTTGTGATGTATGCTGACGATACGAAACTATGGCGCGTCTTACACAGCGTTGAAGACGCAGAAGACTTTCAAAGAGACCTAGATGCCCTGCATCTATGGTCCCTGGAAAATCGATGGCCCTTCAACACGTCTAAGTCGAAGACTGTACATTCGTCATCACAGCACTAGAACATATCGCATCGGTGGTGCTACCCTAGCCACTGTCCACCAGGAGCGCGACCTAGGTACCGTCGTTACATCAGACCTCTCCCCTAGTACTAACATTATGCTATTGGTAAAGAAAGCCAGCAGCAGATTAGCTATGCTTAGTAGGATCCTTGGGAATTTCCCAGTCGACAGATTCTCACGTATCTACAGCACACTGGTAAGGCCACTGCTGGAAGTCAACATTCAGGCATGTGCGCCGTACTGGAAGAAAGACGTCACTGCTCTAGAGGCTATCCAGAGACGGGCCACTAAGAGGGTTGAGGGTCTATTTTCCTTGTCGTATGAAGACCGTCTGTCGAAGCTGAATTCCTTCCCATGGCCTACAGACATTTGGGGGACAAGCTCACATTAAAATACAAAATCCTATGCTCCCCGAGTCACCCCAACGAGAAGCTTTTTACACTCGCCGATACAGTGAATCTCAGGGGCCATAAGTACAAGGTCTCTATACCACGTAGTAGCCTTTTGTGCAGACGGCATAGTTTTGCTGTGCAAGTCTGTTCGACGTGGAACGCACTCCCGGCGATGATTGTCATTGGCAACGTCAGCTGATGCATTCAAGAGGCAACTAGATGACTGGATTATACCAAGATGGCCGTTGGCAGTCGGACACGTATAACCTCATGTACCTTCATTGTTGTCATTTCCTTCCTCTCTCGTCTTTTCTCATTTCTCCCTACCTCCTCCGTATAGTCTTCCCTTTCCATTGTTATACAACAAAACGGTGCAACCTCCCTAGGTGCCCGACTGCTGCTAGCTGCTTCAGCACTCAACACACCTCACATACTCTCACCATTTCAGCAGTTCACGTGATCGGTGCGGACGGACAACAACCAAACCGAGATAGAATCTGTTGTGGAACCACAAACTCCGTACTACTGACCCTTACCGGAATATCTTGAGGCGGGGATACTACACAAGTTTTATACTTCCAGCTCCACAAGAAACCAGAGAGCCGGTGAATATGACAAGTAATATATATGTAATGTTTTCTTCACAAATCTTCACGCGATGTCAATGTTTGTATATTTTAATAAATTATGCAATATTGGCAGGCAGTTGTTATAGTACTCCGCGATGATTTCCCAATCAGCAACTACTTCTAGAATGATTATCAAGTTTTTGTCAACCCTATGAACACAATCAATGAAAAATTCCGCGGAAGAAAAGGGTTGAATTAGGATCAGCACGCCGGTGAGTTGTGATTGGCTGAATGTTGCCACCTACGCACGGTTGCTGCTCGATGTCACGGAGGTGTCCAATCAAGTTTCTACGAACTTACCATGCGAGGCCCGGTGATGCAGGGTGGAGGGGACTGATCGATATGTGTGGTTTTGTCGATTGGTTGAATCTGTTGGGTCGTATGGCGTAGTCGTGAACGGAGTCGAATGACGCATTCATTCGTGAGGTGGTAAGCTGTCGACGCGGACTGCTTCTGATCGATACGTGCACCGGTTGTTGACAAGCCCTGAGGCTTTCATTATCGAGGTGAGTTGCTGGTTGTGCGTTGATCCTTTTTAGGGCGTATTCTTTCGTGCATGAACATAATACCTCTGTACACAATTGTTTCTAAACTGAACATGCGAAGAGTTTTGAAACTCCGCAAGACGTTTTGTCGTTAGTTTGTTTTATAGGGTCCATGTTAAGCTAGAATCTATATTTCATAGCAC
The DNA here is from genome assembly GCA_014220965.1 of Paragonimus kellicotti. Classification (NCBI taxonomy): domain Eukaryota; kingdom Metazoa; phylum Platyhelminthes; class Trematoda; order Plagiorchiida; family Troglotrematidae; genus Paragonimus; species Paragonimus kellicotti. The sequence goes on from LOND01000188.1 coordinate 216,057, forward strand.
AAAACGGTTAATAGTGGTTAACGAGTAGGGTTTGAGGCAGGGAAGACAGCACGAGATATGAATTGAGGTTTCAATGCACTTATGTAAGGTGAACGTGTGGTGTGTTTTTTTCCACAGAATTCCGTGGAGAGTTTACGTATGCTAGTCAAGCAAGCCGCCAATATCGTATACCAGAAAACTAAAACCTGATGGCTTACAGGTGTGAACAGATATTCACGAGTGGGCGTAAATGTGATGTGTGGGAAAAATGTGTGTGTGTGAATTATAGTCCTGCCTTCTACTTGCTGTGTGCTCTAAGTTTACCTCTATAGAAGGTCACTCTACTGAATTTGTTATGGACCGCAATTTTATATTTTCCAACACTTGTTAGCAATGCGTGCATACCGGAACACAAAAAAGGACGTCGAGTTTCAGTAGTTTCATGAGTACGCAGTGAATCCGGTGCTAGATGGAGTGAGTAAACTTCGGAGACGTAACAAACCGCTACATTTATTGTGTCCACAATTCACAGCCATATTTCATAATTCATTTTCGTACGTTTCTGCTCATTCCGTTTTATTAACCAAATCTATACATTCGTTGGATACCATCAACTCACTTTTGAATTTGATCGTCAACACGAATAAACGGGAGTAACCGCGCACTGTCTATGTCTCTTTCTATAATTGTGCGTGATTTATGAGTCTGGTAAAAGCAGTTGGCACTCAAAATACTTTTCAGTTTAGCGTGTTGGGCTATTTCGTTGACGCCAACGTTCGTCATTTCCCGGTCAGACGTGTAGACAAGTTTATCTCTTCGGACCGAATTTTATGGCCGAAGACTTCGCCCGCGTGGCGATGTCATTCTACGGTTTATGGTGGCTCTATTTCAATTTAAGGCGATAGCCTCGACTTATCAGTGAGTCGTACCAATTTTACGGATATGTTTTCTGTTTTGTTTGTAGACTTACATTTTGGGCCTATCCGTCACCGTTACAACCTTTCTGTGTGTTTACAGTACTTCGATTGGGTCATTTTTTACCGAATTTGCGTCGGTGCAAGCCACCATGCACACAATTGGTGAGCTCGAATATATAATTTTCCGAAACTGCGTTTTACTCATATTTTCTGGCTTAGTTGAAATGCTTGGAGGTACCTCGGACATCAACATTGAAGCCGAGCACAGTTCTGCTTCAAACCTGCACGAATATAGCGCTCGAACCCCTTGCCTGTATGTCCACCGGATTGAGGCCTTTTTTACCACCAGTTGGATGAGGTCGAGAAAAATAAGCTTCTCATAAATGGCGCAGTCATTTCATTTTGATGTCGCAGAGGATGTGGAAGACCTGTTAAAATCAATTTCATATGATTTCCCTTGTACCTTGTTTAAAGAAGCCCCAATAGAGCGGACTGGGAATTCAGAGGCTAAACCCTTGCATGACCTGTCCAATCCAGTCGAGCTAGACGATCGTTCTCCACCCCAGTTGTTACGTTTGATGAGAGGACTCTTGGGCTCGTGGAAGCTTGACGATGCAATCTTGAGACAGTTATGGGCGTAGAAACCGCCATCTGCTGTACAGCGCATTTTGGCCGCCAGGGATGAAGACACCTCAACTGACGAATTGGCAGCCGTTGAGGACACGGTATTGGAAACTTTCCCTTCACAACCAGTGTGTGCTGCAATCGAAGCTGTCCACACGTCGTTTACTTCAGTCCCAAGGACTGATGATAGCCAGAAAGACTTTTGATTGAGTAAGATTTTGGTTTTTTGGCCCTTTTTTTTTCGTTTAATTAATAGGGATAAAATAATAATATATATTTCTCAACGCATTCGTGAGAGACACGCTCGAATGTGCGCGATCATGACAGATAATTACAGGCGTTACAAAACAACAAATCAACAACATTGTAAGACAAACATGAAGTCTGCTGACAAAAGCATGCATAATCAGACAGAGGTAGGTTGCGGTTTACGAAAGTTTGATACACACATCAGTAAGAGAAATAGTTCGCTCATTCCTCAGATTCTGTTCCAAAGATTAAATGTTATACTAATTTCTCTTATACAAGGTTATGTGGGGGACGATATTTCAAATATTTCAAGGTCATGCCGGGAAATACGTGCA
>LOND01000189.1:10890-68092 GCA_014220965.1 Paragonimus kellicotti
TCCGCTGGCCAACACCGGTATTCGTCGACTATAAATGTACGTTCATTCGGTGATCGATCTACACTTTTAGAGTCGCTTAAACGTAGGGGTGTACCGACTAAGTAGTGAACATACTGACGCACTGTATTTCCATACTTCGCTCAGGTTAGGGTTTACGGCGAAGTATCTGACAGTTTCAGCACAGGAGCGGCTACATTAAGGCTGTCCCTTTCGCCATTTTTGCTCAATTTCATCATAGACGAACTAATGGAGACTGTCTGCCGCACTCACAAGATGCGGCGTGACCTCTTACCTGGTGAAAGACTGACTGATCTTGATTATGCTGACGATAAGGTATTGCTGCTTGAGACTTTCAGGGCGCACAAACAACACTGGACGCTATTTGCGTTCTGCTAAGTACTTCGAATGCGCTTTGCAGCTCAAAATGCAATGTGCTTTTGCAAGATTGCTGTAGTCACGTAGATTTAATGTTAGATATAAGAATCGCGGAGGTTGTTGACCGGTTGGTTATAACTTGGGAAGCTGCATCAAGGACGGTGGCGAGTTGTGTGGAATGAAAGAAAGCGCGTATTTCCAAGGCTAGGCTAGGGTCGTATATATCAGACAACATGAGGCTGTATACTTTACGGTGACGAACATGGCGCTCAGAGTAGAGACGTGAACCGTCTTCGATATTGACACCGATGTATGCGTTCAATCGCTCATATCGGTGGCACCAGCGAGTAAGCACTAGGAGGTTAAGAAGCGAGTGTTGACACTGATTATCAAACCGAGTTCTCTTGTTAGTCGCCACATTTGCAAGACTGAGATGGTTGAGTCATGTACTAAGACGAGCAGCTAGTCGTTTGCCACACCGAGCACTGTTGCCGACGCTGCGGCGACTGCGCAAGGTGGAGGTGGACAGATGATGACCTGGCGTAGGCAAATGAAATCGTTTACGAAGGGTGGTCACTGTAAGTCGGGATCGTCTCTTGGCTGGGCCCTCGCGACTCACAGAGTCGGTGGCTTGATACGTTAGGTGAATGGCGCTAATCGAGCTCAGTGGCGTGAATGCTGTCGTTGTTTGTCGAGTTGTCTGTCAATGAGTGCACTTAATACGAGGAGACAATGAAAGCGTAAGGAAGCTGTCTTGCTGATGACGCTTACTTTCATCTACAGCTCGGTTGTTTTGTTTGTTTGTAAGATGTAGGTGCCTTGATGTTTGTATGTTTGGATATAGACGTAGCTATTTTTAGTAGTTAGGTCCACTTCCCCTGCCCTCCTGTTTTCCTTTTTCTTCCTACATAAGTTTCTTTTCTTCCTTTGTTCTTCGTGGTTGTGTGGCAGTTAAGCATCAGTGTGAACCACTGACGTATGGCTGTCTAGGATGATGCTGACGTTGCCAGCTGTTAACACTCGTTAGGCCCCATGCGTTGTCCTTATTTCTGCTCTCCAATTAGGCTTTTTCTCCCCGTAATGACCGTATGTGTGGGTGAGCAACGTATTGTTGCCGGTGATGATGAAGTGCATTTAACTCATAAATTCCAATCGAGGTTCTCGCAATACGTGTTTTAGTCCCGTTATCAGTTCTGTAACCGTTAACTGAACGTTGCCTGACAAACATTATTTGCGCTGTATCCTACACTGATTTCAGGATATTACAGTTGCACTACTTAGTTTTGGACTGGACCAATAAGACATTGTAAAAAGACAGTCTTGCTAAGCGTGAAGCCCTCGGAGAAATACATCAAGACGTGACGAGTTATTTCGTGTTCAACGTAATTAAAGACGCCAAAAGGGTTATTCCGTGGACCCCGGTGCTCAGCGAAATTATCAATTTTGGACCCTGTCCATGGGCATTTTGGCTGGGGCATCTGTTGATATTGACAGCGTTACATGAAACAGCGGGTTATCAAAAAGAAAGGGTGAAGGCCGCGGAAATTCGGCTGCGGAAACCCCATTGTCTGACGTCTGTGATGCACTCAGATTGCTGAGCGCATTCTCCTTACCGATTGGAGTTTTTTCACAACGTATCTGCGATTTTGATCTTTGACGGGTTCGTGACGTAATTCTGAACTGCTTTGCATAACTCTGCCTAATCGAAAGTTTGGGTGTGTACCTTGACGGACCCCGGCGCGTGTGGCGTGAACGCATTCCCAAGCGCCATTGCCGTGTTTTTTGTGGTTGGCTTAAAACTTACAATCTCTGGCTCGTAAGTTTAATTGGTGTCAAGACTAGTCAAGATTTTGACCCTCTTTTTATTTGTTTGTTGACAACAGGTATCGAATGACCGTCTCGTCTTTCGGCTTTATATACATCGGTTTGAACGAGCTGCGATGGGTTCACACGTAACCGAGGAGTTACGCCTGATGGGTTTATCTGATTAACGCAGTTCGATTCATAACAGGAAATTTTTTTTACGTTGGATTACAGTAATTTCATTCATTTCTGACCTCTGAAGGACAAGTGTATATGTCAAAGTAGAGGAACTACTGAAAATAATCCATAGTCGTTTAATTTTGATGTGAATACCACAGTAGCAATGTGGTTACGGGACAAAGACCCGTTACGTAGATTGTATGTCCTACAATGACATTAGAATAGGTGTGATAACACCAATATGGACAACTCCACAATGATATCAAAGTGAAAGTTCACGATAATACACATACTAACCGATCTACCTTCGGGGTTTTCATTCGGCTGTCAGTCAACTGTGAGCAATAACCTTGTGCCAGTATTCTGTCATTCTCCTCATCCGATTGTCATGCTCCATAACCGTGGAATGATATTGCTCGTACTGCCACCATCATTTGTCTTTTACTCTGAAGAGCGATTCGCACAACTTCGTTCAAAGAAAGAACAAGCGGCGATACCAAAAGTAAAAAACAAAAGTGCACGATAGGGAAATTTCAAACAGGCTAGCTGGGTAAAAACACAGCGTTTGTCAAGTCCTCTCATAAAGCAGATGTGGATAACTCCATTGTCACTAGTTGAAATTGCTTTGTGTATATTAAGATCAAAAAAGAAAAGTAGCTTCTCAATATCAAAGACTCTGCAGGCGCGGGAGTCGAGGCTCACGCATCGGGAGGGGAGAATGTCCTTCCATAGTGATTTATCTGTCGGAAAATTGGCGACAGTCAACCCAAATTTCCTCACATAAATAAAAATCGTAGAGAAAATATAACACAGATAAAGTAGCCAACGACTGGAGAGTCGAGAGCAGGCTAGTTCCTGAAGATCACCATCGTCCAGCATATGATAGGGCTTGTCGGTCTATGCCGCGTGACCTTCCCCGTTCGTCACCACCACAACCTGAACGCATGATGGGACGTTAACGTCTTTCACGATGAGGTCAACGTTCCTCAGTGTTGCACACAGACTGATGAGCAATCTGTCTACTCGGTTTGCGCGAAATATGAATGGCGGATAAACTTCGAATACTCAAACCTTCTATGCGAATCGGGATGTGGATGTAGTCAGTTGGTGTGTCTTTTAGAAGGCAGGATCACTGTCGATCAAACTGACTGATTGTACAATCTGTAAAGTTTTGTACTGCTGCGGCCTTGGCTCAGAACTGCCGGGTGATTGATCTTGAAAATCACAGGTTGTCTCACCATACGTTCGCACCGATACTTTCTCAGAGATACTTTGGCGAGTTCGTCCAACATCGTACGAAGTTGCAGCCGGTGACCAGTGAGGGCGTTACCTTTCCAGGTGAACGGGATATCTAGCTAATTCGGGATGCGGAAGGCGCTCAGTGAGTGACTGGTGTTCAGGCCGAATTGACTAGATTCCTCCGCAGTAGCTGTTGTGTTGTGCTTATGGTCGCCGCAGATGACTATGAGTTTGGTCTTTCGAATGTTGATCGTCAATTCGGATAGTTTCAGAGCACTGGCTGCGGCTGCAAATTTCTCCGAGAGACGCGTCGGATTCTCTGGTAGGGGGATCAGATGTTAAGCTTAAGCGAAACCGCTGATCACATCGTCATAGAACTGGTTGCTAGACTCCGACAACAATATGGTTAGCACCTCATCCATTGCAGTGATGAACAACAGAGGTGATAATGGGTCACCTTGACGAATGCCGCGCGGGGACAGGTGTATAGAACCTTCGGCCATAGTGGGTGCACTGCGATAAGAATCAGCAATGCATTGCGTTAGAGGTTTATGAGTACCGAAACCCTGCACCGATCTGATGATCGGGTCATGCGAGGTAGAACTGGACGCCTTGGACACATCGATAAAAGCTACACACAGGCTGGAAGGCGTGGAGCATGAGTTCCGAAGTGTTACATGCAGTGGTGAGGTCGTCTCGAGGCAACCAACACAATGTGATAATGTGACTTGGAGAACTGGCAAATGCTAGTACGTACCCCGGCGACCAGCTAATGTTTTGTGGGAACAACGTACCGACGTTGAAGATACGGCAGTGAGTCTCAGATCGCTAAGAGGGAATAGGTTTATTCACCTTGGGGACAAGCATAATGTGAGAACATAACAGATGGGCTAGCCAGCCGCTAGTCGGTAGGAAGGGGTTGAAATCTCCAACCGCGGCATCAGCTTACGTGTGCTTCAAGTGTTTGGGCGACAGCTTATCCAAACCCAGAGAGGTGTTTTCGATACCCTTCAATGTGCGAGACACTTCACTAATGATCGGATCCATCAGGGACTACCCCGGAGGTAGCATCGGGCCGATAATGCCTCGAACCGAAATTCGGTGGAATTAGTCAGGTGGCCCCGGCTGATCTTATAGGCAACTCTTCAGTTGTCGGGAAAAACTGCGAAAGTTGCATCTCTCCTGCGTTGATGATGAGGTGTTTGGATAACTGCGTAGTTGGCTTTCCTTATGTGACTCCTAGTTATCCGGGTATTCGCCACGACAAGAACACGTCGTAGAATGACCGATTTCCAAGTGTGTGGAAAGCTTTAGTAATCACGGATGTTTATTAGTGACTTTGCATAATACCATGATGAAGATGCTTGCACGGAGATTTTGGGTGATTGCTAACGGTTTGTTTTTGTATGTGGAGACATTGCTGTTCATCATCATCATCATCATCATCATCATCATCATCATAGACAGCAATACATTGCTGTTAGCTCGGAGTTTAGTTATTACTGTGTTGACCATATTTGGCTGTGGAATGATGGCTGCATGAGCAGTTTGATCAGATCTTTTCTGCCAGTTCATTGCATATAAACGCGTCCGGATACTCTCGAACCGACGACTTGCAAAATACGAAAGTAGCCGTTGATGGAGTTCATGTCCAACGGAACACAACGGACTTATTTCGTCGGCAACTCTGAAGAGAGAAGCCAACTGCCACTGAAACCATTTATATTTTGCGGTTTTTCTGCATCTGTTCTATTCAAGTGGTTCAAAGGGTTCAGTGTTTCAGAGTATGTTCACTCTATCTGAAGTCAAGGTTCGCACCGAATCTGCCCAATCAGCACTGCAAAGTGATAGTTCAAAGCCGCTGCGCTGCCACTACTGTTACTGCTGCAACATTAATTTAAGGAACTAATGTCACGTTGCTGAATGCCGAATTTTATCAACACGTATCTAGTATCTGCTGAGTTGAAAACATCACTGCGGAAAGTGATCACGCCTCTTGAATACGTATTTTGATTCACTTCTAGGGATTTCGAGGTTAAGCTCAATTTTCCAACTTTTACTCTGGAAGTTTTTCGATTTAGCGTACATACAATGTCACGCATGGATTGGATATTAGCAGTTTACTCAACTGTAGATAAGAGCATTCGCGAAATTCGGGCTCGAACCGTCAATTATGTGGTTGATCGACGGATGTTGTTATTCCGAGCCGGATGATTTTCTTGTGGCTGTTAATGTTAACGTTTATTTTTGATTATCCACCGTTCTTACCTGTCCCGTTACGATCTTCACGATTCCGTTAACTGTTTGCGCCATACCTCATGATGTGATAACAGGACTGAATACTGATGATGATGATGATGATGATGATGAAGTAAGGGATGAAATATCTGTTTATTTTGCCCCTTGCCGACTAGCAAGATATATATACATATATGTATACATATATACTATGTGGACGTGAGGTAAGTGTATGTAGGTAGATCGGTAGTTGGTATGAAATTGTGCTTTAAGTATTCTTTGTTCATAAACTAATCGGGATCATGTGAGTAGGGTTGTCCAGACGATGCGTGCAATTTCATTAGGCTGAAGAATAATAGATAAGATTTTCCAATCCTCTAACGGCGAACTCGAAAGTTGGGCTCTTTCCATGGCGTGTTTGGCTAAGTGAACCTGTGATTTGTATTCTGGGTACGAAAACTAGTAAAGAAGCTATGACAGGTAGTTATGCAGACTCTCATTCGGTCATAAGATCATCTTTTCTTTGTTCACATTTCGGCACTGCGTTCAGGTTAAAGTGGTTCGTACCATCGACTGATGGATTGGCCATTGCCGAAAAAACAACACTCGGATCGATTTGTTCAGCAACTCGAGAATCTACAGTCAACTTTTGCCTTGTATGCATGTCTAGAGAAGTGCAGCCGACGGATTTCGAGCGGGACAAGATGTCAGCCTTGTTTGTAGTTCTGTTGAATAGAAATTGCACTTCCCTTGAACAGTGTTACGATTCCTTGATAGAACAAGACGAGAACGCACGCAAGGACCACAAACAAGACCTCAATAACCGACGAAAATCGGAGCGCAAGTATCGGAACCCAACTCTCGCAACTCAGAATCCTTAACAATTAAGGAAAAAGACGACCTTCAAACAGGCTTTATTTGCCACTCAGCCCAAAGTTGAACCAGTGGTATACGGCAGCTATATTTATGGGCTTTGAGTGTTCTTGGAGCTAGACCACTTAACAGGCCAATCAGCGGCGAGCGTCCAACTCGAATTTCGAAAAAAATAGCGAGCGCTCATGTCAAAACTGAAAAGTCCAACTTTCTCGGTAATTAAGTTGAATTCTTGGGGAAAAATGCCTTTTGCTAACGAAGAGATCGAGAGTAATAATTGCAGCTCGCAAACGCTCCCATGAGAAGAAACAAACTGGCAGGGGATCTGCTGTAACAACAGTGGAAGAGAACAGTTATAAGTGCCAGAAGAACATGTCAGGTGAACCGCGGACTGTAAGGGATTTGACAAGACTTGGATTTTTCGCCTTAAGATAGGCAAAACGGTAGGCATCAGTGTCGAAGAATAACGCGACTTATTGCTACCTAGTCAATTCAGAAAACAAGTAGTGAAATCACTGTTTTGCTTGAAAACATGTGATAAGACGAGAACTACATGGTATATATGCGATACAAAGTGAAGGACAGCTATCAAAAGTAATAAAGACTATCAAGTAATGAACGAGCGTGGCGGATTAAGGGTCTTGTAGGTGAAAAAGCTACTGAAGGTTCTCTCTGGATGGTTCTGGTGTTTTCTGCTCATCCCGATTTGACCGAAATCATTTTCCCTGGGAGGGAGGCGTTTTTGGAAGGAAACACGTTGATTACCGACTGCAGTACTACACTTGCACGAATTACTAGTATACCCACTATCGACCCGGATATCACGCGGGGGCTGTTTGTGACTACAGGTCACGGATTCACAAAGAACTCATCGTTACCTGTCTATCGGAATCCCCATCGAATACATCTGACTGCGTATTGCATAATCTTAACCAATCGGTGATAAAAGTTGGTCTTCTGTGATGATACAGTTTATTTTGGATGGTCTGGACGGATGAGTATCTTACAAATGTAAGTTACCTAAAGCGTTCGATAATTTGAATAGCTAATCATGTGGAAATGACGGTATTAGGATCCAGGAGCATCTGTTCCGTACAAAACAATTGGGATTGATTTCTTTTTACATGGAAGGGTGAACGTTGCATCATACATTCAAGCACCTATTTAACTACCTCTATTTGTGAATGTGTGGTGTTTCAGCAAGTTAGCCTTGTATACATAGGATTCAAGACGAAACAGAGGCAAAAGTGTAAGCAACTTGATAAAATGTCCCGATCTTTACTCGGTTGAAAATCCACATGACTGTTATTGTAACAACCAGCTTTAGTGGTCGTGGGATGGGTCAAGAGAGGCTGTTCATCGAATGTAATGTAATTTTAGTGCAACGTAACTTATAAGTTTCATTATTAAAATTCGTAAACATTGTGTTTAAATTGTGTTGAAGTGGAAGTAGTATGTTCTTTCCCCTTTATGACTTCCTCACTGACGTTATCCGAAATCGGTGAGTCACCTGATCGACCACCTGTAACTCACACTACCGTTGTCATTGGTAAGAGTCACACGTGCAGGCCTCGCTCCACTGTCATTCGGTCAGAATCACATATGGAACCCGCGGTTGGTGACATCCGTTTCAGATTAGCTCATCACAGTAACCGAAACCAAAGGAGGCTTGCACCACACACTACGTATAAACCCGAAAGAATAAAACCATAAAACTTGTAAGTGATAGCCTATTTTAGCACGCCGGCCAATCCTGGTTAACCAGATGCTAGGCTGATAGGAAAGTGAAATTCCTATCTAAAGAAAATAATGGAGACTCCAAGGCTGAGATCTAAGCTGTGAAGAAAGGGGTTCGAAATATGACGCGAGAAGTAGTTCACTATAGGAGTATATACTAATGCGCCCTATGTAGGATGAGGAGGAGAAAGAGAAATGTAAAGTTGAATCGAAGAACAAATCTTTACTATAAAGTTCAACAACAATGCTGAAGGAAAGAAAGAGCAGGAGGCCACAGTGACCCAAGATTTTGAAAAGGTGATCGATTGATCTGGTAAACGATGGCAGTCGTTCGTTGATTAGAACGCGAAAGTATATATTACATGGCTTGTGCCTAGCTTACTCGTCGTCTCTTCGTTGGTGGTATGCTACGGGTACTTTGATGACCTATCCATCTGAGGCGATCGACGCATTTGCGGCCGCATTCATCTCAACGCCATGTACTTATGTCATCACGACCTGTGGCACTCATGGTCCGCTTGCGTACCGCATGCTTCAATTCGCGGCCACACAAACGTCGCTGTTTGAACCCTCGGACACCTGACCGGATTGTCCTCCTCCAGACCGTCCGGTATAAAGTCAACTCTTTCCAAGAGTTGAATAGCATCTTGTTGTCTCACCTTCCGGCCACCAGGATTTCGCTAACCTGTTTTTAGTTGCCCGTTCGGAAACTGTTCAGAATTCCTGTTGACTTATCCAAACCAACGAAGCTAATTGGGCACCACCATGGCTTTAATCCCGTCCATATCTGCTCGCCGACGTACATCAGCGTTCGTAACCATACCTGACCATCGAATACTGAAGGTGCGTTCCAGACATTGCAGATGTAAACATTTCAGATTACGCAGATGCATAGTCCAGGTTTCTCTGTCCTATAGCAGTGCAGACAGCACTACTGGGCGGTAGACAAACAGCCTGTTTTTCCTCCTCGGGCTATGCTTCTTTGAGACGAGTCTTTCAAGACGTCTAAATGCAACGTTACCTTCGGCTGCACGAGCTCGCAGAGTTATCGGCAGATTACTATTCAAGCATCCGAAGTTTATGCAGCTTACCACATCTCCATTATTGTAGATTTCAGTTGCAGAAACACCACCTCCGCCCGGAGAGGTTGATGTGCTAACCTAACTTGGATGCCGCAGTCGCGAAAGCCGTGGCCACCATTTGGTGCACTATTCTCTGCGAATAACAGCATGCACATCGTTGAAGTAAGTTACCAGCTTCGGGTACCAAAAAGTCGATTATTCAGCAAGCAGCCTTTTGTGCGGTATTCAACTTTAACACCGTCCTCTGAATTTTGAAAAGCAGTTGTTAGCATTGGGATCAAATGTAGACTAAATGGGGTCGTGGCTTAGGCACAACCCCGCTTCATACCAGCGATAATGTCACAATCATCACAGGTTGATCCACGCGAGTCTACCTCCGCCTTCATGTGCACAACCAACACTCTAACTTACTTGACGAACTTACCTGGACATCCATATTTACCGAGTACTGTCCACAGTGTCTCGCAGCTCTCGTAATCAAACGCCTTGGTGACGTCCACAAACAGGACATACAGCGGCTGATTGCGTTTTCGATACCGAGCAGCGAACTCCATGTCTATTATATTGCAACTCACCGGGAATCTACACTGCTCCTCAGGAACATTGGCTTCCGAAACTTCGGCATCGAGTCGGTTCAGCATGATTCTTGATAGGACCTTTTCAACGCAGCTTAGTAGACTGATGCCTTGATGACTTGCGGTACATTGTTTGCTACCCTTCCCATTAGGCAGCGGTACTATTAGAGCATCTTTTAACTCTTGAGGTGTTACTTGTTGCTCCAGGTTGGAGTGAACCAATCGAAGCAAAATATGTTCCAAAACTGGTCCGTCATTCTTCTGAATTTTCCCTGGCAATCCATCTTCATCTGCAGCCTTTCTATTTAACAGTTTTCCGTTGGCTGTCTGCACCTCTGTCAAGCCCCAGGCAAGAACACGTAAAACTTCTGCATGTCGTTGTGCTCCAACGACATGCAAAAGTTTTACTTGACCATTCGTAGTCTCTCAATCACTGATAGCCAACCGGTTTATTGGGTTATCAAAGTGCTTGCGCCAGACTTCCATGATGTTCTCTGGCTGGGTGCACAAAAAGCCGGAGTCCACGTCACCCAATGCTTTAGCCGACTAAACACAGGGACCAAAAATCACTTTCAGCGAGTCGTAGAACTCCGTGTGTTGTCGGCGGTCAGCGTATTCTTCTATTAGCTCGCCTAGCTTTTTCTGATAGCCGTCCTTGATTCCACAAAGCCGTTTGGTGAGTTGACGACGAACGTTGCGGAACGCGGCTCTTTTGTCTTCATTGCTCGGGTCTATTGTGAGAACAACAAACGCTTAATTCTTCTCTTTCAAGATAAGTGCGTTGTTGTCATCGAAACAGCTTGGGCGTTTCTGGCGCTTGATACTGATCGTCACTATGGCTGATGTCGTGATCTGTTCGTTGAGGTGTTGTCACATACCTTTGGAAGTGGTGTATACGGGAGCGCCTTCCAAACGAGCAACATCAACCCGCTGAAATACCGTCTTCGTTTTTGAATTATGTAGTCCACTAACATTCGGTCTGCCGCTGTCCGGATGATCTAGGACAAATAAGCTTGCGAACCTGAATAAACAGCATCCTCTTGGCCAGTGTAAGATCCATGATATATTCAGCCCGATACATCATTCAAGTGATACGGACTTCCCGAATATCGCGCCGTCACACGTTCACGTAATTAAGCAAACGGTGATGACTGCTCCCTAGCTAAGTCCACTTCGTGATGTCGCTCGCAGCCGGCTGGAACCGGGTGTTTGTGATAACCGCCTCGCAAGCAACGCGCAGATGGGAGCAGACGGTCATCGTCCTTCTTGACTGCACCAATGCCGTAGGGTCTGATGACTTTTGACCAGGCTGCTGATTCGCCCGCAACCCGCGCGTTGCAATCGCGAAGCAAACAGTCGATCACTAACTCGTGTCAAAAGGAGTGCGACGGACAGCCAGCCATAGGACTGGTCTTTTGTGTAACTGCTGTGTCACATATTTTGATCATAAACCCTAAGAAATGTGGCAGATTTATCTCGACCGAGTCGGAGGCTCATGAACACGATTCGATTGCTAATGCTGTGCGGTTTGCTTGTCATCAAAGATTTAATGCGGTCAGTGAATGCGAGGCAGACACTACAATCCTGAGCACCTTCAGCCAGGTAACCTGTTAATAGAAAGTGTGCTCAAAACCTGCCTCTCTGGGCTTACCTTGATCTGCAAGCCTTGTCTCACTCAAGGCTGCGAGATCGCTGATGTAGCGTCTCAGTCCCATAGCGACCAGTGCTATGCGGCGTTCAGGTCGTCCGGTGCTGTGCCAATCCATCAGCATACGCACGTACCAGGTTCCGACGAACGAAGTCTTGTGTACACGGGCATGTCTCTGCTTGATAGGTGGAGCCTCAGCTCACTTCTCTGACTTACCAGTTTGATTTGTGAGACAGGGAAAGGTTTTTTTGGGACTTAACCCAGGGCCTCTGACTCAAAAACCTAACCGGCGTGGCAACCTGGCGGGCTTTTCCCGGGAGACCCTACCCGAAACCAATGACTCAAAAGTTTGACTCATTTGGCAATAAGGGACTAACCCAGTCCGATGAGCAATGACGATTTATTCAGATTACTGTTGCGCGCAACATGTGTATTGTAAACTTCATCATGCTTCTAAGTAGTGTGGGTTTTTCGATCGTACGGGAAAATACACCAATGGTGACGGTCAACCGGCGGTGAGCCAATTAACAGGAATAGGAAGAACGCGACCCGCCTCCCGTGCACAATTTAACCCGTCGAGTTATCCCATTTTCCTCCATGTTCATGCCCCCTAGACCTATCGTATTACCTGATATCAAAGCAATGTTGATCGCAGTTGTAGCCTTCGTTAGTCAGTCAGTACAACCTACTGTCTAATGTTGTCTGTCTATACCGCTTGTCACTCAGTGCCAAGAACTGTTCACATTGAGTTTCTCATTCTGATATCAGTGGATGGACCATGGACGTTTTTTTATTTCCGTTTGCCTGCATCTGTTACACATTGACGCCAAATTATAGGTAGCCGTATAATTGCTAGACAGCAATTTTTTGGCCTTTATCGTATGGAATCATTTTATGATGAAAGTTGCCATTTTTTGTTCATACAGAAAACTACATCGCTCCAACAAAAAACAGGCGACCTTATTACTTTTGGACAAACTACAATACCCACCAAATAGTCTGAATGATAGTTTTCGTTCGAAGTGTGAAAATATGTTTCTTCTGTCTGAAACAGAACGACCGTGAGTACAAACAACAAACAGCGAGAGAAGCTATTCTCTTGCAAACAAGATGGACAACATACGCTATGCCCCGATCGAATTCGACAAGAAAGCATTACCTAACAAGGATGAGAATGGAACCGGCGATGCAGTTTCCTTATTGACCACCCTGAGCGGATGTGGTGATTGATTGTGCTGATCGAGCGTCAAGATATTCAAAGTTCACTGCTTACATGGAATGATTCATAAGTCGTGAGACGGGAAGCCTACTTATAGATAATAAATAGATAAAATTTAGGATGCATTGTTTTTGTCCATTGTGTCTGGTGCGCATTGTCGAACGTTGCATCTGTCGTGCATTAGAACAAACGTGTAGTTGACTTGGAGTAATTATGTGGAAAGTCGTTTTTCAATACAGAGCACACAAATGATTCTCAAATTAGGGTGTATTTCCATTTGAAATTAGACTTACTCCTCTAAGTTCATTAACTGTTATGTCGAGCTACATCCGGACCTTTCCCAGCCATAACGCAAAAAACAAATCTTGATTACGGGATTTTGTATGCAGATTAAATCCAACACTAAACAAATTACAGTCTGTCATAGAAACGTGGACATCCGGTTTGATTGATTTCTGGAAATCAGAATGTCAATTAACCGGCGGGGCGGTATAGATACAGACTACTACATTTTGGTTCTGTCTTCGTTAACCAATAGCTGAAAACCAATTGCCAAATGTAAAATACCTCACTTCTACTTTGGAGGAGAAGAACTGTCGTGTACCCCCGACAGCCTTTTGTGTCTTAAATATGCTTTAAGATTTCTCCTCCTGTGTGGCATACTGTTGTATCTGATTTATATTATTTGGGGTAATGACGTATTTGCTCGTCTGACCTTCCAATGACCTGGACTACTAAACAAAGTAGTAGCTGCGAAATATTTATCGAAACGAGTTCCCTTGCCTATTCCTTGTGACGTTTAGGAGCACATACCAAACGCTTGGTTCATATTCACGTTGGTCAGTCGTTTATCTTACACCAAATGCTGTTATCGGTTTTACGACCCAGACACATACTCAGGCACTACAAGCGTTCGTAACGAATAACGAGATTCCTTTCGCCATTGAGAAGATTTATACACAACACCAAAACATCCTTAGTCAGGCTGTGCCACTAGTACGCTAAAGAGCGCCACAACTTCTCTGAACGCATGTATCTTTTGTTTAGGTTGAACAATGCATGATCCCACTTGAAAAGACTAAGCCTGAGCTTCTGATCTATTTTCCGATGTTTGGATTCAGTTGACGTAAGTTAACAATTTGGCGACAGTTTGTGTCTGTCTACAGAACTATCGCTAAGTCAGTTGGGTAAAAGAGTTGTACGTATTGTTGGTTCAGCTTTCGGACCTGAACGCCAGATACAATACAATGTTCATAGAATGGAAAGTGATCTTTGATTATGCGTCACTTTATTTGCGTTGGACGGTTTATAGGTGTAAAGAAAAGGTGAATAAAAGTAAACAAAAGGAAAGTTCAATGGGACTACTAGCACACAACAACAACGAACACTAAAACGCGATGATATGCGCATTTAATAGCCTGTGGGGCTGGGCTAGGACACATGTAGTGCAAGTTGTCTCTCACGTATGTGTCGATTGAGTAAAATTTTTGACAGTATCGGACCTCATTCCTAAACTTTCCGATGAACCACTACTGCTATTGTCAAATTTAACTGCGAGGGAGGAAGCCGCAGTGTCGTGGGTCAGGTCGTATTACGAAATAAACTGCCTGAAATCTCAGAAACCCGCACTTACATTTAAGTCGTAGCCGGTATCATGATTGTAGATAAACGTGTTATTGTTGCTGTAATGTTTTGTCGTTTTGCTGGGACGACCATTCTGAACGTTGCTGCACGATTCCGCATTTTCATTATTGAGTCTGCCCAATATTTATTAGGATTCGTGTATTTCCGTTGGGATTAAGTGCAGGTAACACCTCATTGTCGGCTCGGACTAAATGTCGAACCTTTCGACTGCTGACTTATTTGCTCGCCGCTCAGTCATAATTGTGATGTTTGCACAAATGAGCTGTTCAGTGACCAGACGCTCTGCACTAAATGGTGTACACACTTTCAGTGCATTCGAGTTTCGACGCGTCTGGCCTCGCATTTTGTTGTATCGCGTGTGATCAGCTAATCCACTCACTCATGCTATTTGTGATGAAGGTTCATTTTTCCAAACAACGCGATACTTCATCGACGCTCACTTGGTTAGAATTCGCGCACCTGGTCTTAGAAAACTTGAAAGACTTTAGGGCTTCAAACAGATGGCTGAAGTCATTAAAAGGTGAAATAATGTTTATACGGGAGGTTAGATGGTAAGGATATAAGAATCAGCACCTTACATGTAACAGAATTGACATCGCATGTGCCATGGTTTATGTACGCATATGCCTTCCCGGAATTTCTTCGTCTTAGATGTATCTGATATCAGCTGTTCGGCACTTCTTGACAGAACGCAAATAATCCATGCGGAGGATTACGAGAGCGCAAGCCTCAGCAAACAGCATCTAACTGTTATCCTATTTTCAATTCCGGTAACCCTTGTCAGTTGTACTACACAATTACTTCACTGATTCATGGACCTTGGCAGTTAAGTGCCATATGACATTTAAGCTTCAGCACGAACCACCGATTTATTGTTGTCTATAATCATTATGGTGTGTCATGGCGTTTAAACAAGAAGCGCTGTATTTACCGGCAGGATACTTCGTGCTGAAGTAAAAACCATCCTGTCTTTTGATAACGTGGCTGTTATCCTAAGAATATGGGGTGTATTAACATTTTGTTTTTTCCTTCCTCTGCTTACCACTACCGGGTTGTAGCCACCTGATCAGGGAATTTTCTGCGCGTTCAAAGTGACCTACAAATAACATCTCAAATGTGGTCACTTGACAGCTGACAAGCAAATCGGACAAGTTCTTTTCTAACATAACCGTCCTAGACGCGTTTGACTGAACGCGAAACTCTGTGACCATATCAGAACCTGCCGCAATTGTACACTATTACTGTAACTAATTTAAAAGGTGATAGTTCAGTCGTGCCTAATGTGAGATTGGTGTCACGGTGGTTAGCACGGTTGCCTTGTGAAAGCATGGCCAGTTTTAATCCTGACTGTGGCGATGAAGTGCACTATTGATGAGCTCAAACAAGAACGAATTTCGTGTCTAATGCCGCTTTTCGGAAGAGGCTGGCTGGAAAGTCTGAACACGAAGGCCGCGATCAAATGTGGCTGATGCTCAAATTGAAATTAATCTAAAACCATTGGCAGAAAAGATGGAGTAGTCGTTTGTCGTTAGACTGTCGAGACAAATAACTTCAATTTCCCGCAAGAGCTTTTCAAAAGTGTTTTCATACTCATAGCCACCTGGATGTGTTATTCAAATAGCGTGAATCATATGCTTGGACGTGGGAAAGCATACCGTTATGAATACTACGCCCAAGCAAAAAGCACTAGATCCATTGGATTTGTAAGTAGTGATTTATAGAAGGTGCATTTTTGCACCTTACACTATAGTGTGCATTTGTAGCATCTGTGCGCTTTGAGTGGAAAACCTTGGAAACAGTACGTCTGGATTTGCCTTACGCAATACTTACATCTCTGTGCAGTTGAGGTGGATGACCTGCGCTTTCACCGAGGTCGAACCTAACAAGACTGATCTGTGCATGTTCTGAGTGTCTGCTCGTTTAATACTGAAACTGCGCATAAATTCGATTATAGTTAACGAAAAGATCCATACCGTATGTACCCGATGACTTGTACGAAATGGACGTCACCACTCCAAATTAGTGTAGAAGCGCCTGTCACGCTGTCGTCGCTCGTACGTTTGACGTAAGTCCCACACATTGTTCGAGGTAGGTTAATCAGAGTTTAGAAGTATACGTGAACGTCTGGCCGCAATGGCGTTTAAAAGCGCGCAGGCCAAATCTGTTGGTGATTAGTTCCGGATCGATTTGGCTAGCATGTATTGGTGACCGAACGAAATTATGAGTCCTGCTTCCTCTTTTTCGAAATCAGTTGACTTTGTAATAGATCTATCTGATTACGTATATTGATTTCATCTTCGTTTTTGTCGCATTGCTGTACGGGGTTTTGCTTTTAATTCAGGATCTGGCGATATTCGTAGTGACTTGTTTACTCTCTCCCCCAGCCGTCATAAATAAACACTCAGCTGTCTGTTTCGTATCTTTTCCACGTTTTTCCAATACGAAGTCAATTATGTCAAACAGCTTGGTAATGACTACGCCGCTGCTGGACGGGACACAATTGGAAGTATTCGCAGAAGGCCTGCACTATCGACGGTCTGGTTTATTGGATGCACCGGACTGGCAACCATGGTCTACTTTTGTCCATATCGGGAACACTATTACCAAAATCTTGTCTACTCCGCGTTGGATGTTTGGGAAGTTCCTGCCAAGCTTCGTAACCGAGAAAGCGCTGATCATGTGCACCAAAGACTGGAATTGTGGTCCAAAGGACAATTACGAGTCAGCTGTTTTGGCCTCTTTTCTGTTGTATGGCGAGATGACTCGACGAGTCGGTGTCAGTTGTACTCTGAATCGTGCAAATACAGTTACCCAGCCAACGGAGGTGGAAACTGTACCAGTCTTATCCGTTTGTGTTTGTTTGATCGGCCAGAGGAAACGGGTTGGGAGCGGATCTCTAACATTGTGGCCGATCGATTTTTGGATTTCGGATTCATGGGACGATGGTGGATTATGTACAGAAGCATGCAAGATTACGACGTCAATGATGATGAATGGGCATCACAGTCCGATCTGCTGGCTCCGTCCACTTGAGCCCGTTCAATTGTGTGTGCAAACGGAAGCTACGGATGCAGATACTAAAACTGATAGTGAGCAGTTCACGTCTGGAGATCCACATTCAACCGAAGTGGTGGATGGATCGTCAGTGAAATCCGTAAATTTGGCACCAATAACGGACAATGAACTGCAAACCACAGAAGCTGATTCTGACGTCGTTGATTTTGATGATGACAGGTGGGAACTGATGGACGAAGAAGTACTCTATGCCGATTGTCAAAACGTGATCGAATCAGACGTCCTGCATCCTAACAATCCCATTCGTTTCGTGGATATGGATACTCCAAAACCGTTAGTACAGGTCGGTTATGTTGCTTTCCGTAGTCAAACGTTCCGTCATTGGAACGAATTTTCTGGGCGACTTATTCCACCAGTAGGCACTCAGCTCCAATCCTAGCTGTCAGATTGATTGATTAACCTTCGAACCCCATATCTCGATGACCGTGCGAACATCACGAGTTCGGAAACAACCTAATGTTTGCCGCTTGTACATTGTTTTTAATTAACACTTTTTGACTACATTGTATTGAAATATTAGAACCAGACGTCTCATTTGTTTCTTGGAAAAAAAACCAGGAGTGACGCTTGGAATGTCGTGTTTCTATTTTAACCCGGTTAGCTTTTTGAACCGATGGTGATATCCCCTCAAGTTTTTTCTGCACGTTTCACTTTCTAGTTGAACATATTAATCTACATTTATCGGCC
This sequence comes from Paragonimus kellicotti, assembly GCA_014220965.1. Taxonomy (NCBI): domain Eukaryota; kingdom Metazoa; phylum Platyhelminthes; class Trematoda; order Plagiorchiida; family Troglotrematidae; genus Paragonimus; species Paragonimus kellicotti. The sequence goes on from LOND01000189.1 coordinate 29,266, forward strand.
GATTGTTCCAGTGCCGTCTGCTCAGCGTAGATTTAATGGTAACAGTTTACACATTCGTATGAGTGTCAGACGGACGAATAATAGGTAAAAATGCGCTGAATGTCCAGGTACACTGCATTACTCACCACCCTCAAAAGAACTTGGAACGTCATTTGTCGGAAAGGATGGTAAGAACAACTTAAACTGGAATAGAGCATCCTGATCTGGGTGCTCTACACGACATCTGCCGTCGGCAAGGTTTTGAATGATTGCTGGTACAGTTCGCAGTTGACAGAACCGATAGCGCTGTTTTGAGCTGCGCCGAATTTTCTGGAATCCTCAGTGACGTATTGATTCCGTCCCAATAACATATTACAACGTCAAGTGGATTCACCAACACGACCAGGCGAGTCAGCTCAGCTGTTCGTTTATAGGTTGTCAACACAATGAAACCTCATGGGGATAAAAGGATCATGCCATAAATGGCTTCAGTTGGAGCTTCCTGCTAATCATAAAGCACTGCGACGCCACTCACCGCCAGCTTTCATTCGGAATTATTGACAATTAATGGCTTCCAGTGCATACTTTCGCGGCCTCTCCGTATCTTACTGTTCCGAAAGCTTGACCCTGATCCCCATCATAGGATATTGGCATGATGATGATTTACTCTTGACTTTCGTTTAGCAAATCTTGGAGAGTTAATGACCAATAAGTTATCTGGACATATTGGCATTTAGCACACTTTTGCGTGTTATCCCTTTGTTTGATACTGACGCTAATGTGCAACCCTGAACCCAGAACTAATCCTTCTGACTGCTTGCCTGAAACGATGTTTCGCTATCATTCCTCGTGTTTTGTTTGACACAGTCATCTGGCAATCGTCCAACATGATTTCTATCCTGTTCCAGATCGGACCCGCTGTGTTCGAGGGTCAGTACGATAACGCACTTGGAACCTTGATCTTTCTGGACTCGAAGCTAACCGCCTCGAAGAACAGTACATCTGATCAAGCAGAATCTCGGGTCTCTTCTCCGCTGGCTCCTCCGTCGACCACAAGGAATACTGTACCAAAAATACCAATCATAAAATCGTTTAAACGCCTCAATCTCAATAGAGTTTTCATGAAGCCACACAATGCTTCCGATCGCGGTTGTAACACCTAGAATAGAATTTCTGCCCCCTTGCAGACGCCCCAAATTCTACACCAGGCATTGGTATCGAGTTTGGTGTGTACGCACCAACCGTCATTTGAAATTCTCAATATACTTTTGTACGTAGTTGCTTCTGTATTGTTTACGTATCTTTTGTGATGTAATTCGCAAGGACCATTTTGAAGAATCCCTCATCACTGAACGCTATCGTCAAATGTTACCAAAGGCATCCTTTTTAGTTAACTTCTAAGCCTGTGTGTTCTCGTTATTACTCTGGTCCATCGCAAAATAACGCGTCTATAAAATCTGAGATACTGGAACAACCTGGAGGCGCACGACCAATACAGATCAGCATCTGACGTGAACATCGGACAGTACACATAGAAAGCCACGGAAGAGTAATGCTGACACCCTAAACCGGAACAACGTAGAGTAAGAATGAACCTATCCTCTGAATCAGAAAAGTTCTGACAGGGTATCCTGTCTTGAGTATTAGTGTAAATGCGTGGAAGACTTAAGAGCCTGATAGACACGATTCAATGCAACCGAGTTCCGAATCTGAGTGATCGGTAGTCAGCCCCGTTAACAGCTATCTCGAACTCAGTTGGAAGAACATGTTCAGAGTAGTGTAAACGTCTTCAAAATTTTCTGCATACACCCAATATCTTGCGCATTTTATATAAAATGTAGTTTGTGGAGAGATTAAACAGAAACAGCATGATTTAATACAATCGTAAGCAAACCACATACACAAGGATTAGCCAGATTAACTACTTTTGAACAAAAATGGACAAACAGAAAAAAGAAACAAGGGCGAGCAAAGACAACCAGAACAACAGTAGTGGCTTAGTAACACAGGCTATTTGGGGTAAATTTGGGATGGGTGACAGGAAAAGAGGACGTTAACGAATGAGTTTAATTGAGATCAGAAAATGAGTTGTTTGGGCACGAGAAGGCGTTTTTTCACATCGTAGAACTCCTTCAGATTGCTTCTTACAAAGAGAAAAAAATTTGCACGTCATCAGAGCTGATTGTTCGGAGTGAACAAACGGAAAGACATGAACTGCCTCGAAATTGGCTGATTGAGTACAGTCGTTCTGTTGGCTTCAAATAGAACCCAGAGCCGTGGCTGCTTGAACATCCTTCTGCGAAATCCATATCGGTGGCGGGCGACTAATTAAAAGGGGTTAGAAGATTCAAACGGTTAACCGCTTGGAGTGGAATTAGCATTCAGGAGATGGAGGGTACGGTCCATGATAGGTAACCATGGACGCATTTATCAGCACTTGGGGTGCAGATAGTGCATTAGTCGAAAATGGTTGTTAATCAGAATAGAAGCTATAGTGATGGGGGGTTAACATTCACTTCGATACGTCTCTGGTATGGCTGAAACCACACTACATCTATCCTATGTGCACATAGTGCGGTGTACATTAAGGAAGCAAACAAAGTCGTCGAGGAAACCAGCATACATAAACATGATATGGACAGTTTGGATGCATGTAATCGGAAAGCATTGCAGCACTAACGTCTGACGCACTCAAATGTCAGGTTGGAATAAATCAGTAGTCCATTTACGTCTGGCACTTTAGCGCGTTACACTCAACTGTGGTTGTTCACAGTCACGTGTTTATGCGTGCTCGCGAACGGATACGATCTGTCCTCACGAAACATTCGCAGCAGCGTGGTAGATGGAACGAATGCTTTCAAGATTATTGGCGGCTCGGGGATTAGGGAACGTGATTGATTTTGCGCGGGTTGTAACCAGGCACAGAAACTAATAATTCATTGCGCAAAATAAATGGTTATTTAAAAAAAAACTTAAACTCCGTGAATGCTTAAAATAAGCTTCACTGCATGATATGTGGAAAAGGATTAACTGTTTCACGTCGTCAGAACTCAGGTGTGTTAGAACCCACAAACCCTGACTAGTAGTTGGCGTCGTTATCAATAAACACATCGTTCGAAAAACTCAAACTAACCTATCGCTTGAAAACCACACTTTCTGGCAGAATTGGACCTGCAGGTAAGCTTAACCCAGGTGTTGTGATCCGTTCTTTTGCTGTCATTATGGATTACCATGTCTCGATTTCGAACAGTGTCGCTTAAATATGCAAACGTCCCGTGACCTTGATCTATCTCACGTAATGAGGGGATATTACGCACGATTTGTTATCATGCATTAGTTACATTAACATTTGTGAAGCGTGCTCCAGATCTTGTTACGATCGCATTCTCGCAACCATTTGAAACATCGAGGTGAAGCACGCGGGACATGATTAAGTGTCGGGTAAGTCTCCAATCCTCCGAAAATATAGTTTTAGTTGCATTGCACAAAGCCTAACATTAAAACTATTTAAGTAACCTTCAAAGTTGACACGGATATGTGACTCTCCGACTTTCACGAGCATTCTCGACCTTTCGATGCTATTTTTGACATCCCATCTACAAGCTTGCCTTCTGGTTGGGGCCTTGCTGTATTGTCTGGACTTTCGTTTGGCCAATTTTTCGCCCTGGTTTCTTATCGGTCAAAAACCCCATAAATATGAACGAGTTTGTGACTATGTTGTCTTTGGACTAAACGACATAATAAAGCTCTGTGTGAAGGCCAGTCTTCCTGCGTTAACTTTGGGTGTTTGGGTTGGCTGGGAAGTTTCGAGTTAATTGTGGCACTTTTACAGCCCTGTTGAAAGGAACGTTTTCCTAAAAACCGCAGCCAACCAATGACCGTCAGAATTCACAACAATCCAAGCAACTGCCGAATATTCTGAACTCATCATATGCCAAATCATAAGGTTTACGGATACAAACACTGCCGACCGTCAGCAAAGCAAGTTTGGTACGATCATTAACCACAGTGCATCTGATCATTTTAGCTGATTTTCGAGCCCACTACCACTTCCCTTTGATTACACGTTTTGTGGACTCAGCCAACCGCAAATCAGCTCACGCATGCATTGTATAAGCGGGATTACTTTTCTCACTGATGATTAAACGACTTGATGGGACTAACAATTACTGTAACTGAAAGGATACCAAGTAACTAAGGTCTGGACCGAACCATGATATGCTCCTAGATACCTAACAAAGTCTAATCAGTTTCCCTTTGCTTTCACCTAACTGTGGCTGAACCACAATACTGTGAATGCTTGGAAACCATTGAATTCTGATCATTACTATCAAATTTGCTAATAACTCTAAGGAACCGACTCGCTCGGACTTATGACACTGTACAACAAGAAAGCGTTCACGTAGTCATTTACAAGAGTCACAAGCTCTGCGCCGATTTAGTAGTAGCTTAATATAAACGACACCGGCCATCCGGCTTAACTTGGTCAACCACGGAAACCGGTTCGGTTGAGGTTTCTTCCGTAAAAATGAAGATTATTCGCGAAATACGCGGAAATGCTCGACGAACAAGCAGTTTCAGACAGTTAAGGGCTGTAATGACAGTGGTTCCCCGGGTGTCGAACCATAAAATATGACCTACATTTATCGCCAGTGGTGGCACGAAATCTGTTACCTTCAGCTGTCTGTTCTGTGTGAGATATGTTCGTTGTTGACATGCTGGGACTACTACTCGCTCTAATTCACTCGTGGAAATCTACGCCGTGGCACTTCTCTATCTACTTGTATATTTCTTCATATTTCTTCTACTTTACAATACTACATTCACTATATTAGGAGACACTCCCTTACTAATCAGGACGACATCTCCCAGAGCACTTTCACTTACAGCTTAGTTGCTCGTTTGCAGGATGGATGTATCTTGGTGTGAATGTTTTACATTTTCCATGGTTGTTTTTAACGATTTGGTGTCATCCCTTTTGTTTCCTACTCAGGATTTGCTATTCTCTCCGTGATTGTGATAGTTAAGTATCGGTGTTAACTGGATGTATTACTGCCTACGATGACGGTGATGGTCGTTTCTAGTCTAAATGGTGCGTGAACCGATCGAACGGTCATCCGTAACCATGAGCTCTTAGTCACTTGTGCGATTTTGTGAATTAGACCATCTACCTAAATGCCCCAAAAGGCCGAAGCATATCATTTGCGGTTTAGTCAACCGAGATCATACCCGTGGATAACAATGAGTTTTCTATTAGGTACTTCAGTGCACACGTAACTCAGTATATGGCACGACAGCCAATGTCGTTCAGCCTATAGATTATGCTTCCAAATTTTAAACCACGGAACATTTTCTACCGTACGATATACCAGAGCTTAGGTGGCACATGAACTGGTTATATAACTTTAAACGACGCTCACCTGAACTCGTATTCACCGGTCCACCGTACGAGGAATTCAAGTTGGTTGTTGAATAAACGTTGTCCAACAAACTGACGTGAAGTAAAGAAAAAATAACCATGTAAGTGCCAAGGTGGCCATGAGCCACTACAGAAGAAAAGTATACGCGCGACACAAGTGACTCACGTTTGCCTATGAATACTAATACAAACAATAGCAGTTATCAACAGTGAGATTGACAAATCGTTCATTCCTGCAACCTGCGAGCGATTGTTACAAATGTGTGAGCATTCTGAGTAATCATCATAAACAGTTCAATTCGTTTTCCGTTATTCATCGACGTCTATGCAGAAAACTTACCATGGCGAATTGAACAGGTATTGAATCCAAGTGAAGTCAAACAAGTCAGGTACAAACACAGAGTGACTGAAACCATGGAGGTTTTATCGGTCATGGAATGATGGACAACGACAAACACAAGACCTGATTAATAGCTCTCGACAGTGGACTATTCAATCGGAATCCGATAGTCTCACGAACAGGCCATTCCAACGGATGTCTTCACCACTTTCAATTGGGCTCACAGTACCTTTTAACGGTTACATGTAAATCGGAACTCAACATTCAGCTAGCTTACCTAAATATGCTCACTAGATGCCATACGATGTCGAGAAGTTAGACGCAAGCTGGCTGAAAGCTTGCGCAGGTATCATAGACATCGTTTAGTCGAACAATTGAAAGAGATGAAGCGCGCCCTTCTATCTGCTAGTGTTAGAATGCTAGTTTCCCTAATTGATGGTTGTATTGACCACCAACTCTGTGTAGACAAGAACAATTAAAAAAAATCGCAATCACAAACGGGCCGACTATTTTGAGGATTAGTTCAACTGTTCTCAGCTATATCATAAAGACGACGGGAACTGAATGGTTAGGCACCGAATCCCAGATGGTCCTCCGTCGAAAGCAGAGGGGGTCCTGGAGCTTAAGCTGTTGTACCGCAACAATGCCATAAGCTTTTCCTTCTGAAAGACAGTAGAGGGACTAACGCCAGAACGGGAAAAAATATATTCCGGTGGTTTGGGAATGTGAAGAGGTACTTCGATTGGTACTTACTATCATTTATACCCGTATTCAAGGAGGAGGCACGAGGACTACGTAACTACCACAGAAGCTTCAGTACAGTAGCTGTCGAGTCGAAATTGGTCACCGGACTTATCTTACGTCGGCTCACTAAACTCAGAAGTCAGATGCGTAAAGAACAGACAGAATCCCGACCTGATCGAGGGTGCGTTCATCAGATTTTTAACCTGCGACGGATCTTGGAATATCAACTGGACGTCACCCACAACTGTCGCATTCCTATACACTTTCCAGTTGGCCACTTTCGAAAAGAAGCGCTGGAATCTTACTCATTAGCAATCGGAATATCGCTCAACACGTAATGATTTCTGATTTCAACTTGGAGAGAAGTCCTAGTCGGAGGGTCCGACTAGAGTTACCAAGAGAATTACTGTCTCCTCTCGAGGCGACCGGGCAATCACAGCATTACTCACAAGCGAATGTGACTGAGCGTTCACATATGATAATTCAGTCGTGCCGAATGTAAGGTCAATGGCGCAGTGGTCAACACGGTTGCATCATAAAAGCGTGGCCGGAGTTCTAGTTCCGGATATGCACTACTGACGAGCTATAACAGGAACGAAACTCAATTCTAGCGCTTTTCTTCGAAAGGAACCGACTGAAAAGTCTATGGGAATGCGACAGCTGCGACCAGTTGTGGATGGTGTTCAAGTTATATGAAAACCAAAGTCACTTGCTACGTCTCGGGGATCTTGGAGTATCGGCAAACTTACGGATAACCGACGGTCACAGTTGTTTTAGACCTGAAAGCTATCTTCGTTCCAGTCGCCCATAGCACCCACTCCTTCGAAGAGTTCTAAACAAATGTGAATTTGTTGTCTGCTATATGCTGATTCCGCGAACAAGATGAGAGTTTAAGGACGAGCGTTCACCACTTCCAATGGTACTCGATCTCCCCTTTCTGTGCAGTTTTGTCATGGATGACACTGTAAAAGACACGGTTGAGGAATCCAATCAGCCTAGTGTTGAGATTTTTTCTGGCACTAGATTGAACAACGGGAAGTTTTCGGGCGACATTTACTTACTCAGTCCTTTTTCTGAAGAGATGCAGGTCGTGCTGAACAAGGTGAGTGACCGAGCTGGTTTGTATGGAATGCGCTTCGTACCTTCAAAGTACAAAGTGCTGGATCAAGACTGGGGTATTGCCAATCATACCTCCACTGTTGCAGACAACCCGTTTGAGACTGTGGATACTTTCACATACTTCGGTATCACTGTCTCCTCGGCTTGTAATAATGCTGATGAGATATCAGCGAGGATAGGAAAGACACGAGTTGCCTTTGCCAGCCTGCGTCATCTGTGACGTCGAGAAGAGGTCCGGTAGTTAAAAAGGAGGGTTTACAGTGCTTGTATATTCTGTTTTGACCTGCAATCCAGAAACAGATCTGCTGCGTTTGATCACTGTTGTCTCTGTCAATTAACCAACATCAAATACGATGATCGTGCGAGCAACGCAGTAGTTCGCTGGCGCTTATTTCGAGATAGGCGGTTGATTGGTCAGGTTATTAGACTGTACATTCCGCAACGTTTGGACCACGTACTCTGCATGCCAGCTGAGCGTTTATCGCACCGGACGTTAATTAATGAGACTGCCAGCTATTGGGTGTAGCCGTGCGATGATTAAGCGGTGAACTTGTCACGAAGTTTGAGATCCTATCTATTTCCTGAAATAAAGTGGATAGGTAGTGCCTGATCGGTTGAGGACCTCGTGATCACTCAAATTGCTGGTTAAACGCGATGTCCGATGTGGTAATTTGTTGCAGTCAGTGACGAGCCTGTATCCACATCTCTAGCTCCTTGGTTTAGCTTTGTTTCATTTATTAACGCCTTTTTGACACATTTTTATTTCAGGATATTGTACGTCACTGACAGTCAACGACAGCTGGAAATTCCCAGTTGGTTAAGAATAGACGCAAAGTTTACAGATCTCCCCAAATAACAACGAAAACCTAACGAACCGCTTGACCAACAGAGCCATCAGAATGTGCACACAGTGTACGAATTTCACTGCGCTGTTAGACTTACGCACATTATACTCATAAAATGGCTACCCGGAGTGGACAAGACGATACAGCATCTCAAGAACAACGACAAGGTGACTATAGTAGAAGAAGGCAGTATACACTTCGTTATCTCAAAGGTACTACGCTTGCTGAAAATACCAGTAGAGGTTTCAACAGTACTGTGCACAAAACTTTCCCTGCTGACGAACTGAGCATTTGTTTAACTCTACTCCACCTTATGTTTACGATTGAAGAGTGAAGTATCAGTTTTTACTATCTCATTCTGTGGATACTTATTAGGTGTTTCTGCGAAACTAGTTATGTGGCCCAGATGCTTACTAGGGTATATTCGTGATTAACGTCCAACCTGGATTAATAAGTTATCATGACAATCACACACGCAACTATAGCACACATCGCCGATTCGAATCATGCCATCAACCCTGCGATTTTTTTATTTGCTAAGGAAATGACTGTCAACTGAAGGCTGAGATGCCGACTTCGGATCATAGCTGAGGTGATCGGAATTCGATTGAACATTCCATACCTGTGAGCTCAGAGACGCTTCGTTCAGGCTTCGCGATTGTCATCATCCACTACCCAACTTGTGATTTGTTTTATATGACTATTCGCTGTTGATATCATACAAATCCACTTTTCTATCCCCTATCGTTTCACCTTTTATGCTGCAATTACAAAACGAATAACGCTTATATTCCGGGTATTCGATCTTCTTTCTTTCGTCCAACGCATGTTTTGACGAATACTTAATATGCAACACATTCATATGACCGATCAAACTGCCACGGTCCCAAGCGTCACATTCGTGTCAGAGAGTTGCTTCCATCTGATTTGGTTTGTCCCATCTAAATGCATGAACTGTGTCCGATTCGTCACTACAACACTGTTCCATATGGGCCTTATGTTTATAACCTGATGGTGAACAACTGAAGACGAACTTGTTCGTTACACCGTGTTTTATTGATCACTGTCTCGACAATTCCCTAGAGCTCGCTGTCAGAAGTGTGCAAGCAAGCTTCTAATCCCACCCAAGTATAACGAGAATAACCTAAACCTCAACAGTTGTACTACTCTACGTTTTAACCACCTTAGGTGGCCTTTCTCAGGAGTGTTGTGTTGTGTTAAAACGCAGATTATTGCAACTTGCTCGTAACATTGTGTTATTTTCAATCCATTTATCAATAACCTGTTAAACACGACGCCCAAACTGTGAATTCATTCGTACTAAATTTGGTGCGGATATCTTAAACTTCAACAGCTTTACTAAAGACGTACAAATGAATAAAAAAATACCACAAAATATTTGTTGAATAGGCTCGCTGTGTTTACGTTAACAGCAACTCGTTGGATAAAAACCGTTTGGAGTGGTTAATTTCAACTGAACTTACTTTATGTGGAATAGTTAACAAAAGAGCCAAATGTTCGCGTCTTTCAGGCATCACTTTCGAACTTGAAGACATGATCTGAGAATCGGAAATTGCCTTTGGAACAACGGTCGAACGTAGACGTAGAGGAGATGGAGCCAACAAATGATCGGGCAATACGAATGGTTGTAAAGCGCAGGCGGAGAGTTGATTGGTTTTATCGGAAGATGTACACAACATATGTGAATCGGCTGTATTGAGGAGATTGAGCAGCTTCAGGCGCGTTCCAATCACACACTGGGTGCGCCGGTCATAAAAATCAATGCGGCGGACTGTGTGAAAAATCGAGGAGGTGTTAAGTAGTTGATTCGATATATATATATATATATATATATATATATATATATATATATTCAAAATAGATAGGATGGCTTCCAACGTGCAGTCCGTAAACACCGCGTGTGCACATCCGTAACCGTGCATAAAACAAGTGGTGAAGGTCGGCTGGCATCAATTTGTCTGCTCGGGATTAGCATGAAATGGGCATGACTCGTCATAACATTGCAAACTCACACCAGGGTTTGGGGCAATAAATTAATGTTAAAGTCAGATCAACGGATAACTCTTCCCGATCATATGCTCAATTTAAGAAAGTGCCACAAATGCCTGTTATACTTCAACGTTTATGGTTACACAAAATGTTCATGTTATAATGTTATACGCAACTCAAATGAAAAATGAGTCTAATGTTGTTTGTTGATGCAAAGTATCTCTGAACACAGTTTGTGATCATTACTCACCCAAGCACATACAGTGTGGATAGATTGCAGACACTAGTGACCTGATAATCATTCAAGGCTTAACGCGTTAGTCTGTTTGCTGCTATAGCATATGCTTTCAAATAACCGACCCACTAAAGCTATGCTTGAGCGGCAGTGGTGCGACGGAACACCCATGTTTGCTAGGCTACCTGGTACGCAACATTCCTGTTGGATGTGTTCGTACTTCATACAAAAGGTCTACTTAGTAGTGCTACTGGGGAAGTCGGATTAATTGTGTTATACTGAGTCATGGAAGTGGTATTATTGGAGATGAGACGTTACTATAGTGAGCAAGTCTGATAACTGTGAGGGCGTCTGAACCAGAGAATCGCAGTTGTACTAGTGGAGATAAGCGGTATTACCGAAATGTGACCGTATTGCATACATGGAGAATAAAAAATATTCCAGCAAAATCTTACCACGGTAACATCGAATTTTCCTTCGTCTGCGAGAGTTACGCTTGGCATTTGACATAGGCGATGTGTGAACCTTTGCAGTCTCCTCGCATGTTTGATCAGTTGTATNGACACGCAGACAGATACTCATCAGGCACAGTATACAAAACAGAAGCACCACAATATGCCAGCCATAATGAACTGTGCAGTTCTCTCTATGCTGTTTGCCCTTCCTATCGAAAATTGTTTAGAACAGCAGGCCGACTGAAAATATCTGAGGTTTCTCTGAGATATTTATCCAATCCCATCTGAATTACACCAAGTGTCGTGGCTGGAACGACGTTTTCTGGCAAGTTGTTCTTAGGGGGGATCACTCAGAGTGCAAACGAATGGAATAGGCAGAGCAAGCGGTAGCGTTGACGATTAAGACCGAATTTATTCCCTCTTGGACTTGGATGTTCTCTTCTGGGTAGGATGAATGAACAAGGGTGATTTATAATGTCTACAATACATAGTCAAGTTTTGTGATTCACTTTTTCACGCTTCTGTATTTACTGTTTTGTTAATTTCACCTGTACACTTGATTGAATATCCGAATATGATGGACAACACGAATAAACGGGAGTTACACCTAGTTGTCTCTGTCTTCTTCATTTGTGCCGATTTTTGCGACATTGAATTGATTGCAGGGTGAAATATTTTAGCTGCATTTATCGGCTGATCTGTGGACGCTCAAAACTCATCATCCCACGCCGCGTGTGGAATTATCCATCGGTTGTCTTCTGAACCTGCTGTCTGGCGCCGTCGTTTTCTCGTGTGGTAGCCTATTCAGTTTCGCGGACCATGACTTATCAGCGGGTCGTTCCCGTTTTACTGCCACGTCCTCCGTTTTATTTGTACGTTTACCTTTTGCGCCCATCGAGCACTTTAAAACTGTTCTTTGGTGCTACCATATTTTGATCAGTTTTATCATTTGGTTAATTAGTCCACTATAGATTGCAGTCGGTTAACACTCTATAGGCTAGCATGATGTTTCTCTTCATCCTTCGAAACTCAAGGTTAAACAGATTCAGACTGTGAAGTCTGCTTTGATAACTCACGTGCTGAAGGCCCCCCACTTGCTGTGTAGCCCTGTGCTGAACTTGTTCAAGCAATAAGACACTCTTATGCTGACAGTGAGGTCAGGCTTGAATATTTACTTCTAGTAAACGGTGAACTAGGGTAGAATGAAAATGAATGAATTTTGCCGGTGGTAGGTGGCTTAGGATATGGTTGGTTGACCCAGAGACATTAGTAGCCTTGCGCGCCATTATCTCGCAGTTAACGAAGATACTTAGATCCTGAGTGACAATCTACTCCAAGTCCTTCTCTTGTTCAGATAAACAAAGTCTAACAATATCAAAATTACACGAGGTCACACTGTTGTGACGAAGCCTCAGGGCTACGCTTCGCCGTATTCGACGATACATTGCTGAACCTACACCAGTTACAAAGTGTGTTGATATCTGATTGTAGACTAGATCCATCGGAGGGGTCATGAATGACTCTCTGAATCTCCGTGTCGTCCGCGTACAACAGAACGCTCGGAGATGAAAGCGATGGCATCTCGTTGACGTATAAAGTAAACGGCAACAGCTTCTAAACCGACCTTTACGGTACCCCACGCCGCGCTTTTCAAATTGTTGAATAAGGGCCATTTATTCGGACGGAAAAGGCCCGTCCAATCGGACACGCCTCCAGCAACCGTAATAATTTCCCTCAACTGCGTGTCATCGCGGTTTTGAAAACAATATGCCATGATTTACCCCGTTGAAGGCTTCGATAAGTCTAGCAGGATACTGTCCACTCGGTCCCCAAAATCAACTGTTCCAGTCCACTGCTCATGGTCAGCTGTTAGGTTGGTAAGGCACGAGTGGCCCTGTCCGGAACCTTGTTGTTGAGGGACTAGCATTCCATGTACGTGGAGTTGTTGTCGGACGGCGTCATCAACAACGCTTTCCATTACCTTTGAATAGATACGGAGAAGGTGAATGGGTCTGTAGTTGAAAGCCGAGATACGCACACCACCCTTGTGGAGCGGCAATACTTCACATTACTTCCAGTCAGCAGGTAGTTCATCTTCCTCGAAGGACCTACAAAGAAGGTCACTTGCGACTGCAGCTGGGCTATTTTCACAAGTGTTCAGCAGTTTGGTGGTATGTTATCAAAACTCCGAGACTTGTTAGTGTTCAACTTTTTAAGCATAGCAATAACAGTGACAGGGCTAAAGTCTATGTCGTTGAGGACAAACAGAACTCTGGACGCGATGGTTTCGCAACAGAACAAGATGACTTTAGGCGTACTTTCCAGAACCACCTTTTCGTGCATATCCGCAGTAACTTCAGCTGCCTCCTGGCTGTTGTTAGTCATGCCAGTATTTGTAAGCAGACTGATAATGCCTGGTTTTTCTGAAGCGCTTCTGGACAATTGCTTATAAAAACCACCTGGGGTTTTGTCTCAGTCAGGCCACCGCAAAAGATTGCAATACAAATTTGTCACTACGAACAGCCTCGTTACATTTGTTCCTTGTGAGATTACACTGGCTGTAAGCTTCCGAGGGCTGGGTTAACCTGAATGGCATTTGGGCATAACGCTTGTCACATAAGTTTTTCCTGCACATACGAATACCATTGGACGGCTTATTACTTTTGTTAATTTCTAATGGAATGAATAAGTTAGTCGTCGTGTCAATAATGGTCTTAATGTGGTGTCAAGATTCTTCAACAGAGGAAGATGTTAACTTTAGAAGGGCCTTCAGAAACTAGTCGTTCATCCCTATGTAATCCACCTTAAAGTAGTCGATAATGCTGGAGGATCAACTACCACAATAGAAAAAGCATAAATGAATAGGAAAAAATTTAAGCGTTACCACTCCAACCTGAAGGCATTTCGATGCTGAGATTCTCAACCAAACCAGACGCGTTCCTGAAGACCAGGTCTAAACTGGATGGTGCAAAACTCTAGTGCCATCTGGTGTAACTTGGTGAATTTTCAAATGACCCTAATTCAATAATGGTTTGCAGAAACGACGCGGCAGAAGACTTCCGTCCGAAATGCACGTTCAGATCTTCGAAATCAATATCCGGGTGATTGGAGTCGCGTGGTTTTAAGGTACTACCTGAAGTCAGTTCGAGGGTTCTTTGTAAGGCAGCGGCTAGGTTTTCGCCGTATACCGTGCCGCATGTGGGCAGGCGGAATACAAGAGTGAAGATGAGGGGATAATTAGAACGGAGACGGACGCGTACTCAAGCGAATTCGGGTGCTAGACGAAATACTGGAACGTCCGATTCCACGTGGTCTACATTATTAAACGGTCACAGTGCTAGTCCAGAACACCACTTATCAGTCCCATCCTTTCTTGAAACATTCACGTTAGGTTTACTTCTACGTTTCTTATGTCTGGCCGGAACCACGTTTCCGTAAGTACCATAGCGTCCAATTTCTTTTCCATGTTGAGCAACCTCAGCTCCGGAGGCCTGTTCGCCATGCTTGAAAGATCAATGTACATGCGGCTCCAGTCACTTTGGTTAATTACAAATGTCCCGGATGTTGCCATTCGATTGTCTGGCATCGTGATCTGGGGATGGATGGCTACCGTTAGTGCTGCTGGAGGTTTACTGACATATAGACTGAAGCCGACTCGCAAGGAGTCGGTGAGAGCGCGTTCTACTAGAGAACTTGTTCAAGGAGGCCACCAACTACTGAGACGCAAGCTATCGATTCGAGGGTTCGAATTGAAAATGAAGATCTGCGTTGTCTCAGTTTTCTAGGGGGAGTTCTGTGAACCCGAATATCGCTAGGCACGTTCGATTGGTGACGATGCCAGGCGTTCAGTACCACAGTGGACACGTAAGCTGTGAGAAATTCAACTTCCAGCAGTTTTGGTGCGTCTAGGCGGGTTAGATGGCTAGGTCTGGACGGCTCTGTTACCCCAGTGCAGATGATATCCCCTATGAAAAGCTTATCCCTGATCAGTCCCCATTGGGAGAGGTCATCATCTCACGACGATTTTGAAGCAGACGACTCTGGCACTCCATGTGTGAGTAGATTCCGGTCAGAGTTGTCAAAGCGATTCTACAACTTTATTCTCCTGGTTCTTTCCAGATATGGAGGGTTAGGTTTTAAGTGTGCGTTGGCGATACTAGAACCGCGGAGTAGTTGTGCTGTTGTGAATGTTATCTCAGTATACTGAGAACTTTCAAAAGTCACCTTCAGTTGATGGGGGTTCTGCGTTAGAGCAGCCGACTTAGAACGAGAAAGCCGTCGGAGTCTGACTGAATTGAAGCATGTCTTCAAGCTTTTTACGCACATATTTCGAATCCTATTTGGCAGTCATGATGTTCACGCTCAACTGATGATGTCACCGTGAGGTCTGCAAGGTTAGAAACAGTTACGCTCTGTGGGTTACCGGAGGTGTTTGAGTTTATGCCAGTGAAAAACTGCACCGCAGCATCTTTGGAGCGGCTCCTAGTATCGTTTGCTTCGTCTTTTCCGTTTACTTTTTTTAAAGATTTTGGTCCATTGGTTAACGAGTTATCCACATCAGAAATGTTAACCCCACCGGTCATTTCGCTGCTGCTCGCTACATATGCGCTCCGATTAACAGTGGAAATTTCAACAGTGTTACTGGGGTGATGAACATTGAAAGACGTGATTACCTAGGTCTGTTTAGCTGAATGATGGATATTGGCGATTCTAATTGACGCCGTTAAGCTCTCACGCAAAAATGAAAGTCTGGGAATTGCTGTGGCAAGGGTTAGAAGACTAGTTGTCTGAAAATGAACGTTGTTTGTCAGACTCCCGGTTTGCGAGTGGGTGCCACAATTTGCAATGGGACAGCTAGAAGCGTGGTTGGCATCATTCGTCGGACATTTTTTAGGAAGAAGTATGGTAAATCCTGTTCTGCACTCATTACAAAGGAAGACGGGACAACCAACAATGTCGTGTGTTAATATTTTTATGAAGCGCAGCTGTGACTTCTAGTTCGCCTACCCTGTGAGTCCAGTGTCGACAACCTTGACAACATCGTCTCCGCTTGTCAGTGTTCAGAGATTTAGTGTATCTAATGCACTGACTGACTCCACCTTTGGTACCTACCTGCGATTTGCGGTTTCGAGGGCCGATATACCAGACAATAAACTGAAACGTTTACGGCAATTGTCAGCAAGCAAGCAAAAACAACAAGCTTGAACTAGTTCACTTCGCGGTTGTCAACGGTTTCATGTAGAGTTTACAGATCCAAAAAAGTCTCAGACTCGTTAATGACCCGCTTCTGTGTAACATGTGACGAAGACTTTGGCAAGAGACAATCCGGAGTTAAAGAGGGTCGTCGAAAACGCGTCTAGTGGAAGCATTAACACGGAATTGATAGTGTGGTTCAGTTCCGTTTACTTCACAGGATGTGGCGGTTAGTAGCCTGGTAGTCCAGTTTCTCGCGCTGGTGGGCAACAGCTCCGCGCGCCTCGGTTTTGGGGAGCTCAGCCCAGGCTTTGTCTCCTTGATACCCGTAACTTACAAACACAGAGCGTCAGGCTTGTATATGAGGAAAAGAGGAGAAATAACGAGGGAACAAGAAGCAATTCGCGTGCAAGCTCGTTAGTGCCAACCGTGCTGCGATGGTCACGCTCACGTACAAGCTCATCTTGATGCAACCGACAACGTGTGTGGTCCCTCAGCTGATTCTAAAATGGCAAGTAGTTATTGCGTGGATATATAATCTGAAATTTCTGATATAATTGCTATTTTTGACACTGTTAATCCCGTGTGGATTGCCTGCATTTTGTTTACGTCCACGTCTATTGCAAAATATTCTTATATCACGAGTAATGGTGACCAAAATCGGTCGTCAATCAAGATCGACTGGTTTCAAAACCACCCGTTCTAGCTGTAAAATTGATATTAATCGTCACAAACGCAAATGCTCCAGTGCTAGAACTTACGCTGGCTCTTCCAAAATCGCTGCCGTTAAGGCGGGTGAAGATGGACTGGTGGTTCCCGCCAGCACCTCCCAAACTAAGAACTGTTCTGTCCCACTAGACAATGTGTTCGTGGATCTATTTAGCTAGGTATCCAAGCTGGAAGCTGAGCTTGCACAAGTAAAAGCAGGCGGTGCTGTATTTGAGTCTCTGAAAGAGAAGCTTGTCTCCTTATCTTACATCTTCAAAGTTCCGGAAAGTCCCAAGGTGGATAATTTACAGAGTGAAAGCATGTTCATGAACACGTTAGCAACAGAAATCACGAAACGGATGCGTTGCTTAAACAATGTCATCATATTCAATGTGCCAGATAAGCTTCAGTTCGATGACATTAAAAAGCTACTCCTGAGAATTACTAACATAGACCCAACATCATACACCTGCATACGTCTTCGTAAGAAAACTCAAAAGATTTGCTGCCCGATTTTGTTCAAGTTTCAGAGCGAAACGACTGCGAGACAGTTCNAACATCCCATTATCAGATGAGCTTTTTACAGGAGTAGAGTTCATAGACGGTATCAAAGGATTGCTCGGTGCTCGAGTACGTATAGCACGCATATGAAAATGTCGAACATGACGCTCAAGCAAGATAGAAGTAGAAAATCTGAGCGTACAACCATCGAAAATGCATCGGAATGGTTTTCCCTTGGCGTCAGTGTGATGGAGAATGTGACTGTCGAGCCAGGAAGCTGACACGCTAGGTTGGCGGAAAACACGACAACCTTCCCACAGACAAACAAAATATTTTCGTCGACCAGTCATAATCTGCGGAAAGACATGCACGTGTTGGATGTGTGCAATTAATTCCGACTGATCCACAACAGCTCCACATCCTTCCCATTTACAAACAGAATGGGATTCCGTGGAGTCCGTAGAAGATACCGACGATGATGAGCCAGTGTGGTTAATATGATTAGTGCGATTATTGTTAGTCTCCGTCTCTAATAAAGTATGTCGATTGGCGCGATTCAATAAGGCATCATTTGTATTTTGCGTAAATGGTTCTGACATCGGAACCATTGCGCTAGTAGTCGGAGATACATCAGGGGACTTGACGCCCATAGACCATATGGGAGGAATATTTCGAGTCCGAAGGCGCATTTCCGTACCATTCCAGGTTACAGTGCGTCGATGGTAGGTACGCTCGTTGAATTTCTGAAGCAAAGCGCGCGTCCGAACAGATAAGGACGGTTTACATAGGCTACGAATAGAATGGGTCATGGCCGGTGTAATGTTTTTCTTTGCTTAATTTCACTCCATAGGGTTATTTCATGGATAGCAAGGAGCAAAACAACTGACTTTGCTGAACTAAAATGGATTCAATAGAAAACACACGTAAATCAAACAGACGCAATAAAAAATATGGGTTTGTACTGTGAGTACACAAACGAGACATCCATTAGTTGTTCAGCGCATCTTCAAGTTGGAGGAAGCACACAATGCTTATGCAATCTTGGTTCTGCGATGGACGATAATGAAACAGCAAAGTGTAGGGAAAGAGCAAACAAGGAAAGGAACAAATGTTAACTATCAGGAAACCATGAGCCAAAATATGTTTAAGTTAATTAGAACGGAAATGTGGCTCGGGTATGTAACCGAGCATGAAGTACATGCAATTCAATAAGCGGTATTAGAGGTCCTACACGCTTCAAAGTTGTCCTGATAGCCACGCTGATCGCAGACTAGGACTAGCGTTACGACTGTATGCATCAAGTTTACGTTTGATGTCATCTGTGAGTGGTGCTTTCACGACAGCTTCGGGCAGTGTTCCAGAGCAGACATACTGCAACACTGAAAGAATGCTGTTCGCACTTGAGGCAACTCATTCGGTGCTCCAGGTCCAGCGGGTGGCGCCGGAGATGAAGATGTGTATTATGCCTGAAAATGTGTCTTATAGGATGCAACGGCTGGTGTAACATTCTGAGGATCAAAACAACGTCCCTTTGGTACGTTGATAGTTCGTGAAGAATTGACTTACTTCATATAATCTCCTCGGCAAGTAGCCCAGGTGAAATTGTCTTGTGGTCGTAAAACACCAACACGATTCTACAAGTCTGAAAGAGAAAGTCTCACGAATGTGCCTGAAACTAACCACTTTAACTAGGCTACAAGTAGATAAACGGCTACCAGCGCGGAAAACGCTTAACACACGAAGTCGGTCGAGCTCAAGGAAGATAACCAGGATCGCTTGCTATTACCACTACCGGCTTCCATCGCGTATTCGACGTTACACTTAACCTTGTTTCCGTCAAAAAGATCAAACTCAGACGGGAAATGACCAAACCAGTCAGCAATGACGACGGCTGCTACTGACCCATAACTACGACACGCGGTTCATCTATTCGGCCGCTCAACGTCCTTCAGTTTTCTAACTGATCCAGCGCGAATGCTAGGGTTACTTCACCCATTGTTGACAAATACAATCTCGAATCCGTGTCGTATACTTTACAGACCACAAAAAGCACCTCCATACAAACCTACGGCGAGGAGTTATTCACTCTCGACCTTGGCCAGTGACGACAATTAACCTGGATATACACTGTTGTAGACGTACGGCATCCAATCATCCATAACCATTGTCCCACATCTTTGGATACGTGGTGGCTGTGAGAAAAAATGGAAAACTGCTACATAGCACAAATATTGTGTGCGCGCACAAGAAGGCCGAATTTACCAATTCTATGAGATTACCTTTGGTCTTAACAAACATCACAACATTATAGCAATCATGATCCTAACCCAAAGGTACTGTGGCTCGGACTGCCGCTCATCTCAACAGTGACGTAAAACATCCCAGAAGAAAACGTCACTAAGAAGGTTGAAAATTAATAAAAGTCTACGCGAAAAAACTAGAAATGATATGGATGCAAGTGGGCCATTGACTGTGACAAACAGCCATCTCGGATAAGGTCTCTAATCAGTGATCTGAGTGATCATGAGGACCCCATCCAGGCAAACAACACCTACCCACTTTGCTCAGTGGAGTAGTCAGGGTTCTCATATTTCGTGACCACGTTGTTGCTTGACCACCATGTGGTCTCACACAACAGTTGATGATCTCAGTATATAAAGCCCGGTAAGGTAAACGGTCAGATGGCATACGGAGTACGTGACCTAAACAACCCAGGCTGTGCAACGTGATTAGTTGACTAATTGATTGCGCATCCCGAGCGTTCCGGAATACGCGCCGGCGAACTGCCGTATGGCTCACGCGATCAGTCCACTTAATGCGGGCAATTTGGCGGAGACAGCGATGGTCAAATACAGCGAGCTTGTTGATATCTTCCTTGCGAACAGGCCACGTTTCCGAACCATAGAGCAAAACAGAACGCACACAGGCATTATATACTCTTCCTTTCAGCGACGATCGAACGTCTTTTCGACGCCACAGATGACGCAGGTTGGCAAAGGCAACTCGTGCCTTTGCTGTCCTCGTTGATATCTCATCAGCAATATTGCAAGCTGACGAGATAATGCTACCCAAGTATGTGTCACTGTCCAAAGTCTCAAGCGGATNTCGATCCACTTCCGCTACGGCGACTCAATCTGAACCTTGAACTCGTGTGATTTAGTTTACGGCAATAGATTTACTGTCAACTTCGTGATTCGTTCATAACATAACTCAATGTACAACCTCGGGAACGAAAAATATACATTGACAGCTGTTCAATCTCGTAAAACGCTGCGTTCAATTTTTTTCCTAGTAAAATATTCTTACATTTGGAATAAACTTCTACATGCAATTAGAGCCAGTAAAAATATACATAAATTCAAGCGAAGCTTAGAAACATTGCTGGCATTACCGAACGTCATGTTCATCTTCGAACTCTGCCTGCATGAAGACGATATTTTTGCAAACAGACCTGGTAACATCTGAGCGCAAACCCTGCGTCGCTTGATACAGCGTCTCGTACACTTCTAACAAATCGAAGCTATCAATTTCACCATAGGATGTATTAATCTAGATATCGAAGCTTATTACTTGACACTTAATGATAACCAACTGTGTATGGTTAGTAATCATTATTCAGAAGCTGTGCACGCTAAAACTGTTTGGAAAAAAGTACACTCAGCCTGTCCGCCTGACATGACTACATTCAAATCTCGCGTTACCACACACAATTCCCATCCTCATGAATCACCCGGTAGTCGTTCTATCATTTTAAACATTCCTTCCATTCTATACTTTGGACGTGTATACCAAATCGACATCACAATTTGGCTGTGATCACATATTAGAAACGGCTGTTGGGCAATTTCTTTCAGCGTCATACGATAACAATTGTTCGTCAGTACCATATATTTTATCAGCTAACACGGAATTATAAACTTTATATAAAAGGTTTGGCCAGAAGATCATATATTCCATCATTCGTCATACTTCACACGACCGTTTTACGTTCTTCCGTTTGTCACGTAATTTCGCTTTTCAGTCCTCATTCCACAGCTACATCCGACGCGAGAAAACATTCCACCACATCCGGATGCTCAAAATCCCGTATTGATTCGACAGTCCGCGAGATCTGCGGAATTCCGTCGATTCTGAGGACATAACGAATTCCAGTTCAGAGGACTGCACAGTTCTCCGTGAAAGTAGAGGTTTTCCTACCTCTCCTCATCACAACGAAATTTTCTGCACACGTCTCCAGAACCATCTACACCAAATAATGGCGGGATTCTTCGACCGGCCATTTGCTCCATCCTCAGATAATCTATTTCTGGCCTGACCTTGACTATTAGGTCAGTGTTAACCTTGTTAAGTAAAAATTGATGTAACCACTCAGCACTTTCATTGAACATCGAAGAATTTGGAAGAATATCTTTTTAGAAGCGTGTATCCCCAATTGCCTCTTTATGAGATCGAAGTTTCTCTCTTGCTGTCTGTTTCGTTATGTTATTCCCGAAACTGGTGTATTGTACAATTATTAATTATGTATATGGTGTGCATTTATGCATGTTACGTTACAATTTGTACATTGATCACGCTCATCCAAGCGTGTTTCTCACAGATGCGTTGAGAACTATACCATTATTATCATTACGCTTATATGTAAATGCGTTGCTTCCGTGACAATCTAACCGTACAGCACTAAGAGAAGCAATATTGTTCTGCCTGTACATTGACATAAGGGCTTGCAGACAGCGTTCATGCATAACAGCTTACTGTCGTTGTAGACGTAAGGGGGTGAATTAAGAACAAAAGACATCCTTAGGGATAGCTAACTCCATTCGTAGCGTCCGATTACTCAATGTTGACTTCTGAACACACTAATACCGATTTGGTCCGATTTTTATTGATGGGCAAATCTGAGGAGGCAGTAGAATTTTACAGTTATCGACCCCACTACATCATCCGATGGGACCAATTTTTGGCCATCAGAATGGTGACAAGTGCTCTTTTTTCTCTTGTGTTTTTTATTTACAAAAAACTGTTCTCAAATGTCTCGACGTAATTACCTCCTTATTTCGCTGTAAGGTCTCTTTATGTAACCTCTTCATCNCCGGAGCCAATGACTCAAAAGTCTGACACACTTGGCAGTGAGGGGCTTGCCTAGCCCGAGGGCGCAGTGAATAAGACATGGATGTCTGATTCTGAGCACTGCTGCGCGCAATGGATGTACTTAAAGCTACATCGGGCTTTTGGGTGATAGATGTGTTTCGACGGTATTGGATAATACGCCGGTGGTCATGGTCAATCGTTGGGCGATCGGAGTGCTCTTTGTTTGAGGGTACCTTTTCTAACCCCCTTCTTCCGGATAGGGAAGACAGCAGTGCCGCAACTATAAAAATATTTCTGCTGTATGTCCACAGGATCGTGCCTCACTACCTAAGCACTCCTACGCGGTCAGTAGTGCGACGCACTATGAGTGTAACCGCTTTCCGTCTGGCTGCTCCCCTTTGGCCCATCTGACAGGGTTGAACCTGGAAGGACCGGAGTCCTAGTCAGCATAGCCATCTGGATCAAAACAGCACACAAGCCCGCCCACCTCGTCACGGTAGCAGTATAGGTCGGGACTAGATGTACAAGTTGCTCGTTTCGATCACCACTTCAGGGAAACCGGACCGCCGACGCATCCACTCTCAGATGCCTTATGTTTGTTCGGGATCTATCCACAGGGACCGCATTCCTGGTGGACACAGGAGCTCAGGTTAGCGTAGTCCTACAGATCCCCTCCGAAGTGACACAGTCAGGCGCTCCTCATCTCCGTGCCGCCAATGGCACAGTTATCCAGACTTTCGCGCAGCGTTCACTAACGTTGGACTTGGGTCTCCGATGAAACGTTCGTTGGATTTTCGTTATGGCTGCCGTTCCGTTTGCCATCATCGGTATCGATTTTCTCCAGCATTTCGACCTTTTAGTCGATGCGCGACACTGGAAGCTAATACATGTCGTTACACACCTGAGCATTGACGGCAATCGCACGACCGTCACAACCATTTACGCCACACCGGCTGCTCCATCGTCTTTTTCGGAACTTTTTCAACAGTTCCCACAACTGTTCAGGGCATCGAACTCCGTGCCCGCTGTGACCTCCAATGTGACAAACCACATAAGAACTAAAGGCCCGCCTGTATCGGCTAGGCCCAGCAGGTTGGCCCCCGGAAAGCTTGAAGTCGCTAGGGCAGAGTTCGAACACATGCTCTTGAGTCTCACCGCTGCATTTGGTTTCCAAAAAATCAGGGGACTACCGCGGTCTCAACAGAGTAACAGTCCCTGATAAGTATCCAATTCCACACATGCAGAATCTAACGACCTGCCTAACGGACAAAAATATCTCCAGCAAAATTGATTTAGTCCGCGCTTATCACTAGATTCCAGTGGCGACAGAAGACGTATCCAAGACCGATGTGGTTACTCCATCTGGTCTTTTCAAGTTTTTGCGAATGCCATTTAGACTGACTAATGCCACCCAGATGTTTCAGCGCTTTACGCACGGTCACCCGCGGTCTAGACTTCGTCGATCCCTACCTCGACGACATTCTAGTTGCTAGCTCTTCTGAGGGGGAACACTTTTCGCACCTGCGTAGTTTGTTTGAACAACTGACTAGCTATAGTATTACAGTCAACCCGACAAAATGCCAGCTAGGCAAATCGACCATGGACTACCTAGGTCACCGGATTTCAGCCGATGGAATTGCTACCCTTCCTTCCAACATTCAGGCCAATCAGAAAATCCCGACGCACGTCGATCCCTTCTAACGGTTTAATCTTCCTTCTGACTTGTGTCGACCGTTCCATTAGGTGGCCGGAGGCAGTCCCACTTTTTGATTACACTTCCGAAATGGTGGCTCGCGCGTTTTTGAAACTTTGGGTAGCCCAATTTGGTTGTCCCGCTTTGGTGACTACTGATCGTGGTTCTCATTTTGAAGGATTTTCCACAGATCTCCTGAATACCCTTGGGTGAAGACATATACGCACTACCATCATCCAACGGGACGGTGGAATGTTTTCACCGTCAGTTAAAAGTAACCCTCAGTGCGCAGTCAAACCCTTCCTGGCAAGAGGCTTTATCACTAGTCCTTCTTGAGTTGCGCAAAACCGTCAAGATGGACTTGAAGGCCACACCAACTCAACTCGTCTACGGTTGCACCCCACGTCTGTTCATCAAATTAGTGTCTCTTTTGACAACCAAACCTGTAGATTACGGAAGGCATGTGGCATGCTTGACGAATCACATGCGACGGCTACGTCCAGTTCAACCACGAGAGCTGTCGTCACCCGTGCATTTGCACGAGAAACATTCTTCCTGCTCTCACGCCTTCACACGCGCAGATGGCTCCCGCAAGCCTCTGCAGTCGCCATACACAGGCCCCTTCCACGTGTTACAACGAAGCGAAAAGTCGTTCACCGTTTAGCATGATGTTAAACGCGAGGCCGCTTCAACTGATCGGATTAAACCCGCGTTTATTGAGGATGATGAGCCCAGTGTCCTGCCTACACTTTCAGCTCCTCCCTCCTATTCCGAACATGAGTCAAACACACCTGATTGCAGTCTTACATCCTCCTCTGTGCTGTATAACCAACACGGTGGACGAATGCGAAAACCTGTAAGGTTTGCTAAGTACGTCAGTGTTTTTTATATACATAATGCTCGTTTTTTTACAACTGTCCTATTACCGTTATTCAATGTCATTTTTTTCATATATACTAACATGTTTTCTCCAAGTTCTTTTTAAGCGTAATCTTAGAACCGGCTTGCAATATCAGTCAACGAATTGACAGGTATCAGATGTTCAATGGATTGCTGATGCCGAACGGTTCGTCAACACGGTGAGCTTGTATTTCTGCCTAGCACAGGTATTTCACCGTCCGTTCAGTTTTAGATCACCTGGACTTGACGCAATGGAGAGACAACTCTTCCAGACTATCGTTCAGCACCCGGTAAATCTACCTCCCCTTTTTGTTCTCGTTTGTCAGTCTTCTGGAGTTGGGTAGCCCGCTGCGATTGATGTGCACCAAGGATTAAACAACTTAAATAATCTAAATAACGCACTCAATCAGCGTACCGTTAGTCTGCGACCGACCACCTTATGGACTATTCCTTCCATTATCCTCCTCTGTTTCCTACCAACTGGAGATGTATTTGGCAATGGACATTACATTTTGGCTACCCCATTGTTGCATGCCTATAGTGTATAACGAAGGCCCCTGTTAACCCTAGTGGTCTTCTGAGGGAAGCTCTGTAGCGACCTCTTGGAATAGCTCAATTTTTGTTGATATTTTGTTGCACAACTTGACACTTCCTGATGAGGCATGTTTGTTTGGCCTAATTGTATGCCCTGTTTCCGTTAACATAGAACTCCACCTTTCTAGTCCGCGCACTACACGCACGACGCTTGCTGGCTGTACATTTTCTTGTTCGTCGGTCGTGGCTGTTTGTTGTCTTCTGAATTATTGCCATGGGGTAACTCATCGAATCTGGAGTGAGACTTTGTGGGAGAGCTCCCACAACGCCTATCAAGTTAGGCACCGAACCGGAGACATTCAAATCCTGATTTCTGTGTTTTTGTTTCTGTGCGTGTCAGTGCCGTTTATGTCCCTCTCCACAAGCCATATACTGAACCGCTGCGTGTGGCTAGGCGCTCCCCAAAGTTCATATATTTTTGATCACAATGGACATCATGGCACAGTGAGTATTGACAGACTGAAATTTGATCGCGTTGATTCACGTGGAGATCCGTCCAGCTCTTTTAAGAACGATCCCCGCTAGAATGGGACAGAGACCACTCAGCCCACGTGTGATGAACAGTTCGTATCTGCTCAATCCGGCCTGAAAACCACTGTTAGTCTACACTGCGCCATCTCACATCAAACTGTCAGGTAGCCAACTGCTTCAAAGAGTAAAGTAATTAACGTTTTCTCATTTTGTTGAGACTCTCCATTCTTTTGGCGATCAAGCAGGAAGTTCAACAGTGAACTGTACACAATTTTACACTTTGATCCAATTTTATGTGCAATTTACATCAACTGCACTGGACAAATGGACATTACTTGTTTGAGCTAAATCGAACTAACAATACACTTTCTCGTGCACGCCAAACGTCTGTTTGGTGTTTTTGCTCGGAGCAGCCGATTATCAACTTAAACTTGGTTGTACATTTCAGTCGGACTTAAAGTGTCAACGACGGAAGCTGCACATTTGAAGGGAATGACCATGAAAGGATTGTCGAAAACTGATAGACCTGGAAACCAACGTTTTCGGGTGGTCCGGATTTTATGTAGCGACTGACTTGACCACGGATAGTAGGTGACTCTTGTGAGTGTAGTATGAATAAACTGTAATGATACCGCGCAGCGGTAAACAGAAAACAGGGTTCATAATAAAAGGTTTGAATTTAACCAAACTGTCACATCTCAAATATTTTCTACATGGTTTCGCCGAGTGACAACTGTATTTTTTGAAGAGAAAAAGAGAAAACAAAGGTGAGGATAACAGGTTTGTGACCAAGAAAGAAAGAGTCGATGTAATATCCTAAGTATAAAGCAGAGTTCAGACTTACAAGAAGCAGGAATGAAACATGCAACTAACTTTCATTAAACAGACAGACAAACAACAAGCAAACCGGAGGTCAGGCAATCATTCAGTAAGTCGGCCGAAATCAGACCATCACCAAAGATGAAAGTTGAGACCACAAAAGTTGCATGTGGATAATTTTCCATTACGGGTTTTTGAGGCCTCCCTTTAAATGAGTGAGTAATGGCCACCTGCACCACCGTTTCCGGCAACGAGTTCCATGGGCAACAAACACGCACGGGAAAGCAGTGAACTCCGCGTATAATGCCTGGGTGTCACTGATTTGACTTCAACGAGTTGCCACGCAAGTTGTACGTGGGGGCTATTACGAACGTGTGCCGATTTGGATGGAACTGATTATAGAGGACGTTGTGAAGAAATACCAAGTCCTTAACTGCTCGCCTGTATTCAAGACTATATATGTTAACTGTGCGCAGTCTATCCGAGAGAAAAAAATTCAGACAATTCATGTGCGCGTTTTCTAATTCTACTTTGAACCCTCTATACCATATTAATATCCCGCCTCAAGAAGAGAGCACAGAGCTAGATAGTAATTTCTAGATGAAGGCGGACATGAGTGGCAAAGGATCTTCCAAGTTTCCGGAGTTAACTGGCCAAGTAGGTTCATCTTGTACGTATCCCTCTGGACAAGCGTGTCACAGCGGACCGCGACAGTTCACTAGTGATGATGGTTCCTAGACCAGACTCTAGCTGCCGCCTAGAAAATGGTGTTACTCAACAAATAACTGATGTCCGCTTGAGTTCTAATTCGTGAGACATTGCATTTAAATCTTTCTTATATTCTATTACATTTAGTTGAATACGCCATTCCTTTTCATATGATCACTGCACTGTAGCGGTGGAATGAGTTACAGTATCGTATGGCCATATTATGCCCACCGGGGACACTCGGGTATCCTCATGGGACGGTCGTGGTAACTAGGCTAGGGAGTTATATTTATTAGTTTTAATGCGTGGTAAACGTTCAGTAAAACGTGAATAGGTAGTAGAAAAAATGAAAAATATTTACAATATTATATCGAAGCTTTCGCTGGTTTCTCCGCTGAGTGTCCCACGAGTGACCCGACAGTGCATAGTTAGGACTCTCAGGGGACGGTCGTGTTGGTTGGGATCCGAGATATAGCCATTGTCTTTGACGTCTGTCAGGCTATTCACAAAGATCAGCAAATTCGTT
The DNA here is from genome assembly GCA_014220965.1 of Paragonimus kellicotti. Lineage (NCBI taxonomy): Eukaryota > Metazoa > Platyhelminthes > Trematoda > Plagiorchiida > Troglotrematidae > Paragonimus > Paragonimus kellicotti. The sequence goes on from LOND01000189.1 coordinate 57,613, forward strand.
ATGCATGATCGGTCGCGAAGAAAGCCATGCTGGATAGAGAAGAAAAGGTTATTGGAGAAGAAATGCCTAAGGATGGCGCGTTTTAACAGACGCTCCATTACCTTGCATGGGATGCCGGTAAGGCTGATCGACCGATAACTAGCAGGGGGTGACGATCGCCTGCCTTGGCTGTACGTTCACCCGAATCTCTCGAATTAGAACGACTGAATGCCACTTATCGAGGATGAGAGAAACGATCCCATCAAAACATCTAGTACTGGTGCATGATTGGCCAATTCACCAATGGGAAACAGACCAAGGAAGACGGCATAAGACAGCACTACAACGACAAGGTCGTGTGAAGGTCAATTCAGCGATTAGGCAATCAATTCAGCGATAAAGCGATCGAAACACGGGTTCGAGGAAGAGGTCGAAAGTAACCGAATCCAGTCGGTTTTTCTAGCTTAGTGTCAGGCAGGCGTCTGTTGAAATGGAAGGCGATGAGCGAAAACAGGGTGTAGCATGCAGATTTCTCCTTATTTTTGTTCAATGAGGTTCAACGGGTTGTAAGCGGAAGTAGGAAGCTGGAGCTACTGAGAATTCCGTATCTCGATGCTTAGAATCTCAAGGTCCTCAGCAATGGGCTGGAATACGGAAAAGAGGTGCAGCATCCGAATTAATGCAATATGTGTTGGTCGAGGCAAGCCTTGAAAATCGTTACAGAGCTGGCAGAAACAACATGGACTGAAAGAGCATTCCAAGCCTTGCAAACACGCAATGAGAAAAAGCTATGTCTACATTCTACTCTGATCGGTTGGACCTCTAGTTTTAGGGGGTGGCCCCTCAATGTCAAGCTATTTCACAAACGTTGCTTCACTTTTGTACAACGACTTTTGTATCACCCTTACCTGTTGTTGTTAAAGTGGATAAAATTGACCTTGTAATCCAATACAAAATTTGTGCACACTGGCCTGCTCTTCTCCTCGTCACGCAGTCGTTCGACGATACCACGCGAATCTTTCATCCAACTTTTAATCTCCGTCGTATTACGAACATCGTCGCAGCTCCGACCGCGTTTCAGCAGTCCACGGTAACTACGTGACATCCCTACATCCCGATACTGGTAACTTGGAACATTGTGGTAGTCATCTTGAACACTTCCTGTGAGTCAGTTCCTTTGATTACTGTAACTTGCCGTTAACCTCGTCGCAGTTCTGTTTCATTTGTTCATTGTTGTTATCACCGATAGCCTGATGAAGTACACTTGCGTGTTGCTTAGAGTATTCAGTAAAAAGTCCTGGCCACTACAAGCACGGCTCTTCGGTATTACAATTAATACCAAACCACAGTAATACTACTCGCATAATGGGTTTTTTGGTAAATGAGAATCAAGTAACGCTTTAAAGCGAGTTCTAGAAGTGCTGCTAACGACCTCCAAAGGGAAGCTGTTCCAAAAGTTNNTGACTAGTTTTGTCGGTACAATCTTGGCGTACGATCTGCGTCTGCCAATCGGTCGTATCTAGGGTGTGACACGAGCTGTCAAGTAATGAGAAGACAGGATAAAAACGAGGCTTTTCCATGGATAACAGTATCAAATTAAAAGTAAACCGCGACACTACTAAGCGGAAGAGGAGAAGGAGGGTTCGGTATTCCAGAGTGAGATGTGAATATGTAGTGGACAGCTTTAGTTTTTTATGATCGGGAGTGATACTCCTGTCTGTCTACCTCCTGATTATCCGCATGAACAACGGCTGAGTGGCAAACCCCTTTCCAAGCTATGCTCAACAGTGCTTGTGTAGGTTCAAACAGTACGGAAGGTTAGAACATCATTTCATACTTAAAAGTCAGCAGACAAATAATATATATATATATATAATTTCACACAGAGCTACATACAAAAGTATACCTACTTCTAAATGGAGCCACATACCCCGTAATTGCATACACACGGCAACACAACACACGCTGGTTGAATTTAGATCAGAAAACACATGGTTTCGGACCTGGTCTAGCCTGTATTGAAATACTTCGATCGTCAAAGTTTTGTGAATGCTCGAGAGGAGCTCGTTCCACGTGTTCAGCACTCTGTTGAAGAGAAATGGAGTGCAGATCTTTCGGCTTATGGATCAGCGTATGATGCCCTCTCAGTTGGGACATCTCCGTCGGTGGAAAGAAAGTACCAGCTGTTATACCAGTGAGACCCACTAGGATCTCGAAAGTTTCTACCAAGTCTTTGCGATACCTTCTTTGTTAAAGGGAGAATAAGTTACGAACTTTCAGCCTACTAGCATAATCTAAATGTTTCATGCCCGGAATAAACCTAGTAGCTAATCTTTGAACGTTTTCAAGGCGTTGTTTAGTCTTCAGTGGGCTTGGACTTCACTTCTGGAGACAATAACCCCAAATGATGCCTAACAAACGTTCTGTAGAACAGACCTCATACTTCCGGCGTCTCTGGATGAGGTGGTTCTCACGGGCCGAAAAAGCAAATCTCTTGCTTTTTTCGCCGTCCAGGTGCACTGCCCTGTGGGTTTAAAGTCACTTTGAATAAGAATCCCAGGGTCTTTTGTCTTTAGCGACTTGCGGTATCGTGCTCGGACTGCCTGAATTGAAAAGCTGTCTTCGAGTGGATCTGATGCAGACATTTTTATGGGTTGAGGGGTAAATCCGATTTTGCTGACCAATCGGATAGCTTTGCTAATTCAAATTGGATAATATCACTGGTTTCACTGGTTCCAACGATTTAACTGGCTTCTTGCGGGACTGGAAATATAAAGCTTATGCTATATCCCTGCCTTGAGATATTCCGGTAAGTGTCAGATGAACGACACTTGTGGTTACAAAACAGATTTTATCTCGTTTTGGTTTTTGCCCCCCAGCACCGATCACGTGAACTGCTAAAATGGCGAGAGAATGTGAGGTCTTTTAAGTGTTGGAGCAGCTAGCAGCAGTAACGCATCCAAGTAGGTTGCACCGTTTTGTTGTATAACGATGGAAAAGGAGGACTATATGGAGAAGATAGGGAGGAATTGGAAAAGCCGAGACAGTAACTAAACGATAACGATGAAGGGTCATGGGGTTATACATGTCCGATTGCCAACGGCCATCTTTGGATAGTCTAGTCATCCAGTTTCCTCTCGAGTGCATCGATTGACAACCCCATGACAATCGTCGTTGGAAGTGCGTTCCAGGTCCAACAGACTCGGACGGCAGAACCACGCTGTCTGCATAAAAGGCTACTATGTGGTATAGAGACGTTTTACTTAACGTCTCTGATACTCACCGTGTCGGCGAGCGTCAAAAGATTTTTCGGGCGACAACTCTGGGAGCATAGGATTTTGTATGTTATTATAAGGTCACCACTCAGACGCCTGTAGGCTAGGAGGAATAGTTCCAGTTTGGACAGACGGTCCTCATACGACAAGGATGTTGGACCCTCGACCCTCTTAGTGGCCCGTCACTGAATAACCTCTGTAGCAGTAACGTCCTTCTTTCAGTACGGCGCATATGCCTGGATACTTCCAACAGTGACCTTACCAGTGGCAGTCAAGCAACAGTTTGAACCACTGATTTATTGTTGTCTATGATGATGATGRTGATAATGACAATGATAATGATGATGATAATGATAATGATGGGATGTAGATGCGTGAGAATTTGTCGACTGGGAAGTTCCCAGGAACCTTATTAAACATTGCTGGCATGCTGTTGGCTTACTTTACCGACAGCAAAATGTAAGTGCTAATGGAGAGGTCCGATGTAACATCGGCACCTAGGTCGTGCTCCTGGTGAACAGTGGCTACGATAGCACCACCGATGCGATATGTTCTAATGTTGTGATGACGAACGTGCATATTCTTTGACTTGGACGTGTTGAAGGACAATCGATTTTCCACGGACAGTAGATGCAGAGCATCCTGGTTTCTTTAGAAATCTTCTGCGCCTTCAACGCTGTGAGAAACGCGTCATAGATTCGTATAGCCAGCATACATCATAACGGGGGTATTGCGCCCAGGAGCTCGTTAACGCAGACTAAAAATAAGAGGGAACACAGTACATGGCCTTGCGGTACACCATGAACGGCCTGGAAAACTCATCATCAACTCTAACTATGAAGGTGCGGCAGGATAGGTATTTTTTCAGCCAAAAACAAACCTCACTGCATAAGCCCATATTGTTCAACTTGCCCGGTAGTATTCTGTTATCAACTTTGTCCAACGGATTCGTTAAATCTAGAAACACAGCATCAACTGAGAGGCGTTCTTCAGCAGCTGTTGTTCACGAGTAGGCGGTAACCAGTAGGTTGGTCGTGCATGGGCGATAGTTTCCGAAGCCGTGATGCCACGGCGCCAACAGTGTGTGGATATTCAGACAGTTCCTTACGAAATCGTCTACTATGCTCTCCATCACTTTTTACATGCTTCGTAATACAGCAATCAGTGCAAGCTTACTGGCGTTCGTTTGATCCCCACCCTTGCAGATAGGAGAGGTTTGGCCTTGCTTCTAAGTGGCTGAAGTGCAACTAGCATAACATGAGTGTTGGAACAAACATACAAGCGGCTCTACCAGCTCATCTGCGCATTCTTTCAGCAGTTGTCGGGATATCTCGTCAGGCCGCGGGACTTAACAACGCGCAGGAGAAGTAACTTAGCCCGTACGTCAGTCGTGGGAAGTTCTGGGATAAACCCGAGGAACGATCAGAATGGAAAGCCATGACGCAGGGTTTCCATCTGGGCGGAGTTGTTGAAGACAGGTACATACTGAGCACGTATTGTCTCGGCTGCTTCACAGTTAGAGGTACAGGGTCCTGAAAGTCACATGAATGAGGATATGGCAGCTTTTGACCTGGGCTGGGAGGTCGTGTGTAGGGAGAATCTTTCTGGGCATTCAGCGATGGATCTTGCAAGTGATACATAGCGGACCCTACGGCCGGCGCGTACGGCTGCCGTGCACTGATTACGACAGCATTTGTATGCCAGGTGTGGAGCACCATCTTTTTTGAAGAGGAGAGCATCCCACAGGGCCCACTTCTCTTTCATCAGACACTCAGTCGATATTTTGAGCCAGGACGACTTGTGCGTGTGGCGTGGGTTGTAAAGTGGTTCTGAGCTAGATATCGCTTGTTTAGGTGCAACACAATACGCTCTAGATATTCGTCTACCGTGCTACATTCTTCGGGTAGTGGCCAGTTAGCGTGAGATAAATGTTCTCGTATCTTTGAATGTTGGCTCGTCTGAAAGTTCGTAGAGCCGACAGTAAGGGGCGTGTGATCGTGACGTCGCACATTAGACGGAAGCAGATTGTGGCATTTTCGCTATCACCTCAGTATTTAACACCATGTGCAGTCGGGACGGCCTGTGAAATGCTCTCCACCTTGTGGGTTGACTGGCATATCCGGTGAGTCCAACTTCATGCACGAGATTGTAGAATTCCGTGGCCAATGTACCAGACGTTGGCCCGCTGCAGACCTGCATTCAGGAGGTTGAATTTCCCAAGGACGATGACGTGATGTCCGTGGATTGCGCTGTCTTGTCTAATGGCACAGTAGGATTTCAGGTAACTTTCAAACAATCCACAAACGTATAATGCGGAGATGGTAGGGACATAGTCGTGTCACTTACGCGAACTAGAAACAGTAGGCGCCCCAGAACTGACCATTGTGGCTTTCCGCCGAATGCATGGCACACTTTTGTTCTGCATCCACTGGCGGTGACTTTGAACACCTTGTTACAGAGCATCTCCGATATCCATTGAACAGTAGTCGGTGTTACCTGGTAAGGCTACAGTTTTAGTAACAACAGTCGGTGATTGACCGAGTCATGTGCCTTGCTAAAATCAAGATAACATACTTCCACGGGTTCGCCCTTATCCAACCGTTGCGTTATTTCATCCGAACAACACGATACGTTGGACAGGCAATATCTTTCCTTTACGAATTCATTTCGGTTTGTCTCCAACAACTTGTTCTCAGTTAGATGCTCAGCAATTTTGTTTCAAACGGCAGTTTCGCACAATTTAAGTAGAGTGCAAGTGAGACTCACTGGTCAACAGCTGTCAGTTGCCTCTTTGTTTTCACCTTTGCGCGGGGCTTTGACACTTGCCTCCTGTCAATCCTGGGCCAATCTACCTTCTTTGACAGAATCGTCAAGCAAGCTGGTCACCGGAATAGAGGACACACTGGCTAGCGGGCAGATTATGGCCAAATGAATATCATCTGGCCCTATGGTTTCATGTGTATTCAACTGCCGCGGTATTTCTTTATCGCATGAAGTGTGACGTCTTCATGAGTCCTTACTCAGTCAGTACAGAAGGTAAGTCTAGGGTGATGTATTGCTAACTATACTTTCGGTGGACAGCTGCGAAGTGCGACGCAAAATATCCCGCCTTCTCTTGAGCACTGGTTAGTGGGTTGCTACCTGAGAGCATGAAGCTGCCTATTTCCCTGCTCGTCGCTTGCTCAGCTTCGACATATGCGTAGTACCGCCTCAACTTGACTCTGGCACTCCGTGCTAGTGTTACTTCGTAGGCGGCTCGAGCATTATTCCACAGTTCGATAGCGCGGTCCTCCTCATGAAGGTGTAGCGAAATCGTTTAGGGCCAGTTGTTTCTGGAAAAGCTAGCCAGGCTATCCTTCCACTCGCATGTGCTCCATCTACTTTAGCTGTCCACCAGTAGGGTTTGCCCTGCGGTTGGCGTTCGGTCGCTGGAGCGTGCTTTTCTATGGAGAGATACAGATTTCATGTAATCAGCTCCCAAGCTTCATCTACCGTGCATCAGGGAGGACTCCGAAACAGAGACTTTGCATCTAGGATCAAACAATAGATTTTAACTTTTACAAAGATAAGTGGCAGCTTGAAAGATATCGGCTATCGTCTGATGCAGAAGTCAAAGGTGATGGCCATGTGGTCACTTTCCCAAGAGGAACACCCACACTAAGTGAAGTAAAATGTTTTCCGTATATGTTCGCCACTAAGTCAAGTAGCGAGGGAACCTGCCCTATTCTAACACGTGAGTTACACCTCACATGCTGAATCCACATGTTGTCGTGGAGGAACCCTGGCAGGTCCGTTCCAAAACTTTTTGCAGAAACTGATCCTTCCGCAAAGTCGGACCAAGCAGCGTTCGAATCTCCAGAAATTAGCAGTGAGTGTGGTTCCGCAGTAATAACCCTCAAAAAAGGTGTGAGCTTCGCATCCTAGATGGCTTGCGACTTTGGGCTACGATAAACGCATACGACTGAGGTGGACTATGTGTTCGACTTCACCACGCTTTCTATTAGTTGTATGCTCGACGTACTAAGAAAGGAACCCTGCGGCTGTGCATGCCTATCGGCAATCAAGAGAAGCATCCATCTTCTCTGCCTCTCCCTAGGTCTAGCTTATCAGTAACCCCTATATTCTTCCGGATACAGCCCATCATACTGTGTATGCCAAGGTTCTGTTATGGTTTTCTCGCCGTAGCTACCGGCTACGGTGATTAATTCGCTCTAATTGTTGATGTTACAGACATTTACGTAATAGGCTATCATACGCTGGGTTTCCAGCCGATCGAGTCTTCGGGAACTGTACCCCACCCATTTTTATCAGCGATGGAAAGCACGTTCATGGTGCTGTTCGGGGGAACGTAAGGTACGCTGATGAACCTGTGTACTTGCCCGAGACTCGTTCATGATAGAAGAAAAAACCAACTGGAAGAAACTTCCGGTATTTCATGCTCCCGATTTGTTCCCTTCAGGGAAGCAGGATTCAGCGAGCCTAGGAAGATTTCAAATTTGTTATTTGATTCAATCTTTATGTTCAGCGATCTCGGGAGCAGTTTATTTCGACAGAAAACCTGTACGAGTTCCATAACAACCAGTCTCGTTACCTTGATAAGTTAACCAGCTGATTCCATTTTCCCACTTGTAACTCTCTACCCATTGTGATATCTTCTGTTGGTCCCCCATACGAAATATAGTCGATAGACAGTGTCTCAGTGCAAATGCTCGTTGTTTGCTGTCCTTCAAGAGCGGTGCGGGAATACCATGTATAACGATCTTCCTCCTCCCGTCGACAGCCACCTCGTGTCGAACTCCAGGTGGGCCAGCCTCTCACTCAACATTTCTCTGCACACGTTCACTTTATCCACCTGAGTACTTTCTTTCTCAGTCAAAGTCAGTAAAGTAGCTGTAGTTGAAAGTTTAGTGGAAGGGTCCGTATCTACGGTTGTAGACTACGTCGCAGGTAGGAGGGGAAGAACTTACTCGACCTTGTGTCGGTGCTTTTGGACTGGGATTTCGTCGGGTGAACTCCGTGGCGCGTGTTTTTCTACCTTTGCTGCCAAAAGCTTTACTTACACCAGTGGTCGAAAGCAATATACCAAATGAACGACTCGTTGTGGTGGATGAACTAATCGCGGCTTGTACCAGAGAGTAACTGGGAGTCGACACTGAGGAATCAGCACCCACTTCAACCAGCGCGGCACTTCTTTTGAAGTACATGCCTTACGTATATGCACGACTGCCACTTCTTATGTTGGGAGGTGCAAGCTGAGATCGGGAAAACTGTTGTCGCGTGCGTTGATTGCACTAGCAGTGAGCACCGAATCACTAGTAGTGCTTGATAAACTATCAAACAGCCGTCCAGAGGATCTATGGTTATCGCAATTCCGTTCGATGCAGTTTGGGTGGTCGCAGTCATAACCCGGTACAACTCCAGAACTACGCCAAGGCAGGAGAGAGGAACCAACGAAAACACTGAAGAGAGTGCCCTCTAGCGCGAACTAGCTTAGAGAACAACCCAAATGCGGACCGCTCAAACATATATGCAGGATATACACCGAGGCAGAAGAAGAACGAAAATTGGGCAAAATACACTGGAACAGTAGGTGAACAGGGGCAACGTCCTGCTACGGAATTGAAATAACGTTAAAAGGAGAAATCATTAACGAAATTGCTAACGTTACTGTCCAAAATTCAGAACAACGCGTGATTGCCCGACTAAGTTGCGTAACATAGCGACATGAATACTAAACAATCTACGACGGAATATTGTGAAGTTAACGAGGCATACTGCAGTATTTAAAAGAGAAAAACGGCACAAGATTTGAAAAGCAACATGGCACGAGACAATCTGAAAGGAATCCCCATACTTACTTGTGAACAGATTGAGCGATTGATACACGGGCTCGAGGCAGAGGCCCAAAGTACCCGGATCCAGTCAGCTTTTCAAGCTTAGTGTCAGATAGGCGTCTGTTGATATGAAAGGCGATAAATGAAAACAGTGTTGTGAGCCAAGAACGCGGATGGCACAAGGATTGTTTATTTGGGACAGCAACGCATGGCTTATGCGTCTCAACAAGACAACAAGCAAAAACACTAATTTGCATACGGTATACGGCCCCGACTGCCACGGCTGGCCACAGACGTCAACGCTCAGTTCCTTTCTACATGATTGCACTATGCTGTGTACGGTAAAGTAGAGATAGATTTCGCAGTGCTATGTGCCAAGGCTCCGAGAGTAAATATGTGCTTGTGCGCTAGTTTATATAGTATGAGTATTTTTATTGTAGTTTTATGGCGTTAGGTTGTGTGGAGTTAGCGTGGTGCCCAAATATGATGTATCTTGGTAGTTCTGGGTGGTTAGATAGATCTTGAACATGGAGTGGACAAGTGGTAGTGGAGGTTAGTATAGGCATGGGATCCGCTTCCCTCTACTAGGGACACGATTACGGGAGAGCATCTAGCTGATGCCGGCAGAGAGGAGTGATTGTTGTCCAGGGTTCCGCGAGACGCGAAAAGCCTTTACAGGAGGATGGTCTGGTGTGATTAATGTGATCGGCCGTGTGCTACTTAGACGAAGATGACTCTCCGTACGTCGTTGCTTCTGGAGAGACGAGTGAGCAGCGGCGGATCCTCGAGAGGTGGTGTGCATTCGTCTTCCGATCTGGGACTGGGTCGTGAAGTATGAGTTAGGGACGATTTAGCAGTGGAAGAGGGCTTGAGCTCGTGTGCTGTCCCGTTGCAGAAGTGCTCAGATGGTGTGAAGGGATAGAGTCTTGCTCATTCTTTAAATGCAGATACAAGCGTCGGAGCCATTCGGGTGTCGTTCTCTCTCTTATACAGTATCGGTTGCCGTCATAATTCAGCAGTTTTGGGCCAGGAGGATTAGCGTCACTATGAGGTCCGCTGGGCTCTGGCTCCTGGTGTTGCTAGCGCTTATAGGTGAAATCCGACTGACATTCTGATCGCCGGGTCTGGCTTCGTGTGTTGAAGTCGTTGTAACTTTCGAACAATTTCAAACATTGCACCCCGACCGATAACCTTGCAGTTGACTGCTCCTTGGAAAGTTCTTAGTGTGCGAGTTCGTTTGAACATAGCACTATTTGGTCTGGCCGACTCTTCCGCGTACTTTTCTTGGTTTATTAGTTCACGGGCGTGTTTCACTGCGATGGGTAGGAGTGTACTACGGCGCTGAGTTTAACGTTGTGTGCATCCTCGGCGCACGCGAAACCAATCTCTTGA
>LOND01000189.1:68192-79740 GCA_014220965.1 Paragonimus kellicotti
AATCAAGTAACTCTTTAAGGCGAGTTCTAGAAGTGCTGCTAACGACCTCCAAAGGAAAGCTGTTCCAAAAGTTGGTAACCCTGTGGGAAAAGAACTGCTGCCTAAGGAAGGTCCGAGGACGAAGCTTGAAAGCATTCCTGGTATGTCCTCGCCGGCCGTCATCATTCGTTAAGATAAGGAATTTCTCAGCCAGACCTACTCTAGAGAGGAAGTGGATGGGAATTGAACTGTCGCGGAATTGTCCAAATTCAAGTGGATATAGACCAAAAATTTCAAATCGGGACCCGTACGCGATATTACTTAGGTTCGTGATTTGTTTGGTAGCCGCACGATGGACATGTTCAGCGGCCAGTATGTCCTTCTTCAGGCTGGTATACACGACCTGATTAGCATACTCGAGGAGCGTTTGAAACGCTCTCTCGTCTATGCGGGGAAAGTGCGTTCAATCATCCTAAGATCAACAAGAGCCAAAGCATAGGTTAGACGACAACCAGATACCTAGTTCTTTCTTCAGATCGATTCTCATGATGCTTACTCCGCTGGACGCAATATGACTCACGATTGCACTGTCATAATCCCCACCGGGTGACATGAATGCGCACTTATTGTTATCTGGTGGGAGACTCCAATCGTCCGACCAGCGCTTAATCGCGTCAAGATCAATCTGTAATGCACTGGGATCAGTGACATTCCAGATTTTTAGGTCGTCGGCATGTAGGGGGAGGGTGCCGGGAATAGTTTTCGGAAGGTTGTTAATGCAAATAAGAAACAAAAGAGGACCGAGCACTAACCCATGGGGAACTCCCGCAGAAATGAGAGAGATGAGAGATCTGATCCGGTTTTAACTCTAAAAGTTCTATTATCGAGAAAAGAGGCAATCCAGCGAAGAACCTCTCCTTGAATACCATAGGCTTCCAGTTTGTGTTTCAGGGTCGTGTGGGACACGGTCGAAAGCCTTGGCGAAGTCAAAGAGATAGCATCTGAGATGAGGCCATTGTCTTTGGCCTCCGTCAGACTATCCATGAAAATAAGCATATTTGTTATGCATGACCGGTTAGGAAGGAAGCCATGTTGGGTAGAAGAGAAAAGATGGTTTGATAAGAAGTGGTTGAGGATGGCACGTTTCAATAAGCCTTCCATTGTAATACGTGGAATGCTAGTAAAGCTGATCGACCCACAGCGAGCAAACTCTTCGAACAAGCAACGAGCATCTTATTAGATCCTTATTAAATGTGATTATATATGGGTTGGGGGATATATGATAAAGCGCTTAAATCCCGTGCCAAATTGCTGGCGTCCTGGCGGCCATTTGGAAACTTGAACATCACACTCCCGCATGACCCCGCTGGGCTGAATCGCTTGAGTCGACGCGCACCCGTCTACACTCGGTCCAGTGCGCCATTGATGAGACGAGAAAATGCTATGGTATAAGAATTAAGTTGTCCACGTCAGGCAATTGCGAGTACGTTCAACATAACAGACAGACACACAGACAAACGCTCATCCATCACAGTTTACGAATAAACACGCCACAACCCTCAAGACATACTGATTTGCATATATCTTTGTGAGTTCATATCGTTTCATATAGGAAACTGCTCTGCTTATCGGGGGAACTGAAAATATCTGAGGTTTCCCTGGTGTGTATGTCCTATTTTATGTTAAACGCGTCAAGGGTCTCAGCTGATAGACCTCGTCTTATAAGTTGTTTCAGAAGGGGACCACTCGGGCTGCAAACGAATGACGATGGCAGAGCCAACGGTAGTCCTGATGCCGGAGAGAAAATTATTGTCTTTAATTTTTGTGTTCAGTACTGAGTGGGATAAATGAACAAGAGTGACTGGAGTCAGTTAACACTTTGTGTTCTAGTATGATATCTTCTCCCGTCCGTCAAAACTCTGCGTCAGAAAGATCTGGATCTTAAAGTTTGTCCTGATAACTCAGGTATAGAAGAGTCCTCGCTTGCTTCGTAACCCTGCGTTTCACTTGCGCGAATCGTGGGACATCCACACAAAAGTGAGGTTAACAGGCTGGAATATTTACCTGTAACAACGGGTGAACTAGGATATAACAAACGGTAAAAAGGCTTTTCGGACTAAGGTAACGGTTAATGGATTCGGAGAGAGTGAAGGCCACACGAGTCAAAACCTTGCAGTTGACAGTGAATCTTAGATCTCCGGTAACGATTGCCTAAAATTGTTTTGGTTTACGACAGACCAACGTTAATGTGAAGTGGCTACAGTCCATATTGTCTCCAGTCAGCAGGTAGCATATGTAATAATGATCATATTTGCATATTTCTCAACGCATCTGTGAGAAACACGCTCAGATGAGCGTGATCAATGTACACATTGTAACGCTACATGCATAAATGCACACCATACACATAATTAATAATTGTACAATACACCAGTTTCGGGAATAACATAACGAAACAGACAGCAAGAGAGAAACTTCAAGCTTATAAAGAGGCAATTGGGATACACGCTTCTAAAATGATAGTTTCCAAATTCTTCAATGTTCGATGAAAATGCTGAGTAGTTACATCAATTTTTGCTTCACAAGGTTACCACTGACCTATGTAACAGGCAAGCCAGACGTTCTGGCTTCGTGTACCCGCTACACTCGTAAACCAACTTTGAGCAACGTGGAGACACCGGGGGACAACGTTCTTCTGAAGTAAGGTTCCAACGATAGTCCTGTAAAAGGAGACAACAGAAACAAGCGTGAGCCAAAGGCCCAGTAAGACATGCACACGACTTACACAATCGGAAACAAAAATGCCGCCAACAACACGGCAGCAAGCTGCGTTACCTTTATTAGTCAAGGTCATGTCAGATTGGAGTAGTGTGCATTCACACTAGTGGCTGATTCAACCTACTAACTATAGCTATGAACAACGTCTGAGAATGCAGTATGCATTCACACCAGTAGCTGCTCCATCCGATTGACTTAGGCTATGATCAACGTCTGAGAATGCAGTATGCATTCACACTAGTAGCTGCTTCAACCTGAATTACTACAGCTATGTATAACGTCTGAGAATGCAGTATGCGTTCACACTAGTAGCTGCTTCCTCCCAAATGACGTTTGCCATGAACAACATGGAGAACAACACATGCGGGAAGTGATGAGAAGCTTGTATCTGAAGCCATTATGTCACTTGTTAATCATCATTTTTGATTCCGTTGATTGTCATATTGATCGGAATATTTTTTCTGCACCGCGATAGATACCTGGCGTTCTAACCATCAAGTTGTGACTGGCTGAGAGGTATACCTCCCAGTGATCGGCAGGCAGCTTGAGTTCATCTGTTTCCGTATACTGTTTCGTATGAACGACACGCGACCTCAATCTAGTTGGAAACAATGCAGTAGAGTGAATAGAATTTACTTCTGAAGATTCCAAGTGATAGAGTGGGACATGATACCTTTTTCTCACGCCGCTGCATATCAACCGAAGATGAAAACAGCCATATGATAGCGTCATTTCCAACCATTTCCAAGGGCAACATTTCGTCGACCAGTATCTACCTGAAATCTTCCAAACAAGGAGAAACAGTACAAATATCGTATAGACAAGGAAGCTGGAAACGTTGTCATACATGTTTCATCATCAAATGTGTTAGTGTTCTTGTTGAAATGCAATGCCAACATTGTGTGGTCGTATATTTCCATTTCGACCATATCTTCGAAACCACGCGAAATGAAGCACTCTCAGGCTATAGAATGACGTATTTCATCTGGGAAATTGCAATGAGCGCATTTACAAGACTTGAAAAATGAGCTAACGCCAATAACGGGTTATTTTCGCGAAATGATGAAAAAGTTTTCATCACCAAACCAGTACTTTTGGCACTTATTCGATGTATTTCAATTTTTCCATTAACGCTGCATATTTATAATTGATGTACTGTAGGTACTTTGTCCTGAAATTCCGATTTTAAAATTTCAAAAATATTTAAAAAACGAGGATTCGCGCCAAAATGACCGTTTGTCGTTTGGAACGAACATTAAGCCGAACCTCGCGAACGGATAATTGCCAATTCGTTGTTCCTGAGATTGTAAATTGTGTCATTTTGTAAACGGATCGCGAAGTTACAGTGAATTTATTACCATGAACCAGATAATACATGAGTGCAAGTTGCAGCTTTGGTCGCCTCAGTCAGAGTGAATCGGGTGCAAGCTTTTGCCGGGGTTTCCTGTAGGAGAAGGATACCCTAGTAAACCTTCGTGAATGCACGTTGGAGACTTTCCAGAGCTAGCCTATCAGACTTGCGCAGGTGACAATATATGAACGTGCAGTACTCAAGTTGAGGTCGTACGCACAGTTTATAAAGGTGTAGTCGAGCTGCAGGAAGGAAGAATGAGTGCTTAATGTAACCAATCGTTCGTCTAGTTTTACCTACTAAGAAAGGTATGTGTTATGCGAAATTGAAAGGACATTGAATATCAAAAGACCACTGAAGCAAGTCAGTTACGACTGTTAAGGTGGGTGCCTGCATACAGTGTTTGGCGACTGTCGTGTGTATGACAAAAAATCGGTGACCGTCTTCCCTGTCTTTATTTATTCTTCTCTCGTAGGTCATTATTCTCCATACATTCAAAGTTGTCTTGGTAGTGACCGCGTGCTCTCCCCGCAATGACTGACACGACCATTCGAATTACGCGCACGACGGACCGTTCATCCCACGAACGCCAATCCCGATGTATTACTGAAACTTGATATCGTTTACTTGCCGAAGCCTGTTCTTGCGTAGTTTCACATACTTACCTCCCACCGCTGGACGTTTGTTTTTATGTACCCTGATTTCATCTGCATTTTATCGTTCCGCCATTACGTGATTGTTCTAGTTCGTTATGTTCACGTGAATCGTTGGTCTCGGAACTTGGAAATTCGTTTGATCCAAAATTTAGGTTCGCTGTTATTTTTTTCTTTGGTCTTTTGATATTTATCTCGTATGTTAGCACCTTATTAAACGGAAACTCCCCTTATAACCGTTCCCCCTTTGAACGCAAACCGGTCACCCATCAAGTTCAGAAGTTATAGATGCTGGCAGCATTGCAGACGCGACTACCCTATATCCAGTGTACCAACAGACCTTGCTTATAGACCAGACGTAGTTCGGCAAACTACTAGACATCCGGGATCAACAATGATTGCCGCTGAGCTGTCTGCACAACATATTGGCGGTTTTCGTGATACGTTTTCAAAATATGTAAAATTTCTGTCTCATTTTCTTAAGTTTGGCAAAAACAGTCGGAGAACTGAGGTTCACGTCGTTGAGGGCAGTTAACCCGCTGGGCGTTATGATTGCGTAATAAACTTGCGGGTTATCTTCCGCGGCGTTTTCCAAGAGCAACCTTTCTAGCCTATCAGCATCTACTTTCGCTGCCTCTTGATTGTTATTAATCAGTCAAAAATCTGTGAGTAGTTTGAGAATATCCGGTCTTACTAAAACATTTCTAGGCATTTCGTTTAAGTAAAACTTTTGAGGGTGTTGTGGTATATGCAGCCTACGGGCAATACACTGCTAAGGTCCCCCAACAAACCATGCTTGTTACTGAAGATTAGGTCTAAACAAGATAGTGCAATACCATCACATCACCTGGTGGGACCTAACACATTTTCAAATAATTGTGATTTATTTGTGGAGTGGAAGAACAACACTGTGGAAGAGTCCCGACCGGACTGCACGTTCAGAGTTTTAAAATCAAAACTCTGGTGCTTAAGATCCTCAAGCCTTAAAATGCTACCTGTAGCCAAGTCGGTGACTCTATGTAAAGTGACAATCAGGTTGCCAGCATAAAATGTGTCATTGGCTGGTGGGCGATATATAAAAGCTAATGTCGGGGTCACGGTTGAGCAAAGGTGAACGAATAACCGGTTGAAATCGTGTGCTTGAAAAAACAGTGAATCGTTGCATCTCACGTAATCAGTATGATTATACAAGTACTGCACTACCCCCACCAACGCCATTGCCAATTCCACATGTCCTTGAGCAATTCCTGTTCAGTAGGTTTATTTCTGCCTATCTTATATCTGGTCGAAGCCATGTGTTTGTAAATGCTACAATGTGAGATTTCTCCTGTTGAAGAAACCTCAGCGCCGGCAGCTTACTTCTCTAACTTCATATGTATTGGACATGTTGATTCAGACCCTTTGGCTATGTGCAAATGGTTCGGGTTTCACTACCTGGCTGTTTGGCAGCGTGATCCATGGATGAGTGACCAGTTTAGTGGGGCTGAGGGTTCGATTACATGTGAACTTGAGCGGAGTCGCGAGGATTCCGCGAGAGCACCCCTCTCTGGAGAACTTGTCAAGGGGCGTCACTACCTGCTGAGAAACTAACCCTTGGTTTGGAGGTTGAAAGTGACAGTGCCTATCTTCCAAGTTGACTGTTTTCTTTTGAACGTTCCCTGAACGCGACTAACCATGGACACGTTTGATTTGTGACAGTGCCGTGCGTTCAAAACCACTTTTGACATGTCGACCGTGAAAAGTTCTACCATGAGGGTTTTTGTTGCGTCCACGTGAGCAATATGGCCATCTAAGTGCATTCGCGGTACTCCCATGGGAAATGCCCATCTCCAATGGGTCGTCACTAGGAGATATCATTATCTGGGAACGATGATGAAGTGGACAACTCTGGCACTCCATGTTTAATCAGACTTCAGTCGGAATTGTCAAGGGCTGCTTAAGCACACTCCCTCTAAATCCTCTTATGCATGAAAGGCCTGATTTTTGGCAAACGTGCTCCATAGCAGAACCTCGGAGTGAATTTGCCCTTGTGAATGTTATCCCACTGTTTTGAGTGTTCTGGAGGGTTACATTTAGTTGACGGGGCATCCGTTTAACAGCAGCTGTCTCAGATCGCGAAAGACGTCGGATTCTTGCGACTCATCCCCAGTCTCGTTGCGGCTCATATCTCGGACCACAACCCGTGGTGTTGGTGAACCTGCCCTGCGAATGATGCCACCAGCGATTATGCAAAAATGGGAACAACAATATTGTGTGGATTACGAGAGATTTTAGCTTGTGCCAGTGACAAACTAAACCGGATAGTCTCTGGCGGTCTTCTTAAACCACTCCCCTCGTCCATCCCATCCACTCCGTTGAGAGCTCGAGGTCCCTAGGCTAACGGGCTTTCCTGGGCAAAAGGTTCAGCTCAACCCCGTTCTCTGTTGCTAAATGTCACCCCAGGCCACAGCTGCGCTTTATAAGTAGTTACTCCAAGACATAACACACAGTTACAAACAAAACACTTGACTAACGGTTTTCGGTTTCGAAAAAATAGTCAGTTTCATCCCGTCACGTGGACTCCGACACCGTTGATTTTAATTAGGAACTCAGCGTTTTCAGTCAGAATTGTGAAGTCCAGCAGCAAATTACTGAGGCCAAAATGGTTACCTCCATTATTGCTGATAATGATCGCCCCAGTGGTACGGTTGGAGTTCCTACTGTTAATGGGAGCGGTGACCTGCGGTTCGCATGCCCTGTGATTTCACCGTTGGCAACTTTGAGAGCATTCCATGCTGGTTGAAGTTCACAGAATTCGTACACTTATTGCGAAGATTGTCCCTACGTTTGATGGCTACCTGAGATATGCAATCTTCAGAAGCCGTATTTTGGTGAGTAAACTGGAGTACTTGTGGTTTTTGTCAACAAGCAAGCAAAAGCAGCACCCCCAAACTTGTTACTCGGCACCGGCTAGCAACAGAGACTAACAACACGGAGAAAAATGCCCCAATTAAGCGAAAAAGAAACTACAGTGTTCTATTACTCCGGCGAGAGTAAAGTAGTCGACGTAAAGATCAAAGATCTTGCCAACGGAGGGAGCCAGATCGCGTGTCACACGGGGGACCAACAGCAAGTTGAAATCCTTCAGACCGTTGCAACCGGAATTCGATAACAGTAATTCCGTCTTCGAATTGAAGAGTAGATGTCCTTTTCGGTGGTATTTTGAATTGGAAGCGGAAACGGCGGAGATCATTCTGAAGAATCAAGAAGGAGGGCTCGAGATTGGGGAGATTCCGATTGGTTTGCGGCTGCTACGATAATTGCGTTCAGTCTGACTTATTCTGCTGTAAAAATTTAGCTTCACAGCAGCGCCTAACGGCAAAACGACGTTTCTACTTGATGGGGGATTGGTTTGTTTCATGCATGAATTGGTTGAAAATCCGAAGAATCACACACATAACACGTTCAGTTACAATTATACAAATCGAATTTCCGAGTAATACATGGAAAACGGCATACTTCACTAAATCCAACAGTGTCGTACAGTATATTCCGGTTAATTGGTCCATCACGTGTCAATAACTTACCTATGGCAAATCAGCATGACGATGAGAAACGAAGGCGCTTCCTCAGAGATATTCAAAGAGTATCTAGAATACGCTGAATACCTGGAGGATTTGTCCAATTTCCAACGAGGACTATGTACAAGTTCCACCATCAACAGTTTGAAAACGATAAAAGTGAGACAAAAATTGGAATAGACATGCTGCCAAGCTGTCCGTACGGAAGTGTCATGTAGAAATGCTTATGAGGTACACGTTGGACCGCCAAATGGTAACATTTCTGTACAATTTGTGTAGCAGAGAGTTTTGCATCCGCGGACCACAATTGCTAGGCGTCCCGGTTGGTTCGCTATCGTTGCCCCGTTCATCATATCGTAGGGGTCAACACAGATCACTCAAAAACTTCTGCTTTGGAAGGCCAACCGCACGTTCTAGAGATACGCATCTGACCGCCGCTGATGAGAAGCTTGTCGTGGAAGTGATGGTGAACTTCATATATACGCGTGAGATAAAGTTGTCCGTTGAAAAGGAACTCGGAATTAAAGTGCATTCTGGTGGCTCACGTGATTCACTAAATCATGATGGTAGGTCAGACTTCTGTACCGATGCTATTAAGCTACGCTTTCTGTTGAAAGATGACTCACTGGGTTATAGTTGAACATAGGTCAGTTACGGAATAGTTCTAAAATGTCTGTTGAAAACGTTGCGACGCTTATCAGCTGTTCGAACCATGTCCGTTTTTCGTTCAACTGCGTCGTGGTGAATAATCTGCGGGCTTTACTCGGTGTTCGCCACAGTATTTTTACGCCCCCATTCAATGAGCAATGTCTCCCGGTTCTGTCATTACCTGGTTGGTTTGGACACTTCCTAAAGTAACCGCGTTTATCAATGGACGCATAAGATGGCCTTCACAAAAACGTGTTACGAGTGAGCAAGCCACCATAGACTAAAGTCTGTTAGTTTGAGAGCTTTTCATCAACTCTATGAAAGATTGTTAGCCAGTAAATCTGACCGGGCGTCTCACTTGTTGAAGGGGATCAGCTGACATAGTAACTGTGCAATCAATCAAGTTGAGAACGAAAGCAGGTGTCTGAACGTACGATATACTACGTTATTTCAACACCCTGTTGAACTTTGGAAGATTAGGCTTGTTCGTCATCTATGCGCTGCTGGTGTAAAACGCGGGAAACTGTTTGGACCACGTGCGGGATATGGACGTCTCCTTTCTTTTTCGAGTGCTGTGCCGGAGCATGTAAGAGGTGTTTTCTTAAGACATTATCATGGCAGTAAAGTTAAAAATGAAGCCTAGGAAAAAAAATTTGATTTGAAGTGTTCGTTATACCAAACAACGAATTTTTCACTTTGTCACCACGGGAAACGGTTGATATGATTTTCGATTCCCCCAAGATTAGTCGATGCTCCGCAGCCTTATCGTCGAGTGATTGACAGAAGGATAGGCAGGTTGGCACAGGAATGTAGTTAGGTCCCAATCGCCACTGTCTCCGCTGACAGGACAAATACCGAATTACCTGGGCCCCTTGTACGCACGTCCATTCTTGTTTTACGCTCACTTTTAATAAGAAATGGAAACACGGAGGAGGTTTATGAAGATATTGCTACTACGCGCGATCTTATAAGCGATGAACATACTGCCCAGCATGTAGCTGCACTTTGTGGCATAAACGAGTTGCCATCAAACAATTCTGGCTTTACATTACCATTCGCACCAGAGACGAATTACCGCGCAGATAAGCGGAAAAAATCTTTGGACAATTGGTGGTTGCAAAAATTGCACAACAGGCCATTCAATGTTACGACCGCTTCTCACTTCCAACAAAAGGATTAGAAAGAAAACAGGTCAGGAAATGTTCGATGCGCTCCCCCCCCCAAATATCCCCCTGTAGCATTATTCCGACCAGCACTGATAACTGACTCACTCCCTAAAACCCCGTAAATTAACAAAGTGGTGTGTGTCGGATAAACTGAGTCGTATGTTGCGGCCCTGAAAAGTCGCGTGTCACTTTTCCCCACAGAACGCAGGAAGTCCACACTTGGAAGTCACGTCAGTGATGACAGTATACCATAGACTGATGTCACAGATCCATTGGAAACAGCGCGTATTCGATGAGTTGCTGAAGAAGGTCTAGAGTAATTCAAAATTGAGTTGAGGGAGCATTTTCGAGGGCATAGTGCCTTGAAACCTCTAAACAATGATGTTTGCCAGATTTGTCGTTTCAAGCAGGATCCCGTTGGCCTGGACGTGAACAACGTGCATTGGGTCCAGTGCCGTCAGAATTTTGATTGTTATCATCAATCCTGTGCCAGCTACCAACAGTTTGACGTGAACTCCGCCCACGCAGGCTGCGAGGCGAGTGAGTGGCGCACGTGAAGTTTACAAAGACATGCTCCGCAGGAACAATTTAAAAACTGTTTTTCAGGAACAACAAGAACTACCTCAGGTCAAACTTCAGGGTCAGGTATGACTTGATTTTTCACATGAGCCCTGTCCACTTATTATTCATCCGTGCACGCTATTTCAATGAGGTCCACTAAATTTTATTGTAGCGGCAGCTTATGGGTACATAGGCGGTTGGGCGGGTAATATTTCGTGGACAGATCATAGAACCCGATGAGCCTTACTTTAGTCCGGTGAGTTGATCGTGCACCGATGTAGACCGGGGGAATATCCTCCCGTTTGCCGGCTCACGACACAGTCTTGAACCAAAATGTACCCTTATGAAAATATGGACGTGAAATCCATATGTGTACGTAGACATTCAAATGTATATATTTACACACAAATATCCATATGTCACTCTACGCACTGGTGTATACATCAGTGTATATATACATTTACTACACAGAAACGTATATATATATATATGAATGTCCACAAAGATAGGTATATATGTACATAATCGCCGACATGTCCATAAATGTTTGTTTTACTAACGTGCATGTGCTTATATAAGTTTATGTGATATATATTGAGTATTTATATTATATACATGAAACCACATGTTTGTATCCGTATATGTGTACACATATTTATGTTGGTCGATATATAGATATGGTTGGCGGCATCCGAAACGGATTAGCCTGTCACAGTGACCGAAGCCAGAGGACGCCTGCGCTTCAAACCATCACCCCAAGTGGCTTGCGCTGCACCACTTGTGGTTCCACTCACACCACGTATCCGGTGTAAACCCGAAGGAATAAGACCAGTAGGTGTGTGAGTGAGGCCT